>PVHY01013703.1:0-40674 GCA_004024945.1 Uropsilus gracilis
ATTTCTAAGTATTATAAATGGTTCCTCAAATATTACTGCACCTATACAAATCAGAGTATGTATGGGTTGGGACATTTTCTTTGATCTTGATTTAAAAACCTTATGATCTCTATTTCTACCTTGCATATGTTAGTTTTCCACAGTATTACTACTTTGAAAGACTTAATGCCAGTGTTGCCACTGTTTTTAATATTCTATTTTTTATGATTTTAATCATTCCTGTTTAAATAAGGTAATACTTATTCACTACCTAATCTTTGATGCATTTTATGTTTAATATCTATAACCTTTGCAAAAGGGCTTTACTTAATCCTCCAAATATAAATGTCTTTCAAATTACTTGATTCAGGGTTGAAACTAATAGACTAACCCAACCTGTAAATTGCAGTACTAAAGTTTAAAAGAAGCATGTTCAATTTAACAATCTGATATTAAAGATGCCCATAATATGATGTAGTCAAAAGGCAATATGAAAAATTATAAAGCATTTTGTAAACCATAAAGTATGGGCATGCAATATACACATATAGAGTTATACAGACTTTCTTATTTTTGTAGAGAGGGGAAAGGGAGAGGGAGTCTGGATTGGGAGAGGAGAAAAGAGAGATTTAATTTTGTTCACACAACAAATAGACAAAGGACTTTTTAATAAAAATGCACCAAGTATTTTAATTAGTGGTACCTTAGCAGTGTGACTGAAATGCAAAGAAAGTTTTTTTTGAGAATTGTAACAGGGTAATAGGCATTGGAAGAGGAGGTTCCAGATTCCCTGTACCACTCAAGGAAGAATGGAGCTGAACAGCAAGACTGAAAGGACGAAAAAGGCTTAGAGAAGACACATGGATCAGCGATATATGGGAAGCAGCAATTTTGCTTCTTGGCCTTGAATTTGTACCAGGGATTTGGGGAACATGAAAGGAAACACTGGGAATAAATGTCAGTGAGAAACCCACAGGTAACCTGACAATGGCAGTCTTTATCTTGACTTTGATTTTGTTCTTTTTTTTTAAACTTCCCTGGCCCCTAGTACTCTTTTACTTTTACACCCACCAGAAGATGCCATAGATTTGCAGCAAGCTTTTGAATCTCAATGGCTATGCTTTGGCTCACCCTTGTTTCACTGGGCATTTACCCAGGACTGGAAGGATAATCTTGGTAATTAAATGGAAACTTTTAACTATATTCTTTCTCTTCATTTTTCTCTATTGCACCTTAGTTCTATTAAAGCTCTTTCCTACTGAAGGTACTATGCACTAAGAGTATATGTTTTATCTTTATGTGACAAATGACAAAAACCATTAAGGCAGGCAGGTTTGGGGGTTCTGGGGTACCTCTCAGTAAGAGAATGACAACCTTTTAAAGTTTTTACTTTATATATGCTTGTGTCAAACGTTTTCAAAACATGCAAGTGCAATGTGCATTGCATATCATAAATGTATTAAAAACTATACAAGTTGAAGACTGGGCATGATGGTGCATGCCTGTAAGCGGCAGCATAGGAAGCTGCGGGCGGGGCCAGGGATCGTGGTTTGAGTCCTGCCAGGGACACATAACGAGACCTAGTCCCAAAATAATAGCTGGGCATGGTGGCACATGCCTGTAATCCCAGCTAACTTGGAAGCTGAGTCCATGGTACCCTGAGCAACGTGAGCCTATGGTTCCATGGGCAAAAATAGAGAGACCTATTCTCAAAAACAAAAACAAACAAACAAACAAATAAAAAACTATACAAGTTGAAAATAACTAAAATAAGCAAAGTTATTTTTTAAAAAGTCTTTGACATAACTAGATATCTCATAATTTATGGAATATATACAGATACACTTTTTAAAAATAAGACAATTTGAAAACCATAGTTCAACAATAAGGCTTGGTTCTGAGGTATATCTTAAAAACATGCTTTTGTTTAATATAGATGTAGCATTGTGTCCAAAATATGCCTTATGAGAAAACATGCTCACAAATGGGGGAAAATAAGAACCAATTTTATTCTGTTCAATTAGAGAAGTACATAGAAAAAAAATACAAACCCTGAGTGTAATTGTCATCCCTGCAAATTTGGATAATTTTATTCTGGTTTAATATGTGTTTATTTTCTCACATTTATTTTCTAATTTACAGAATATATAATAGTATTGTAATTTTTAAAATTCTTATAAATATTGCAAAACATAAACTCCCTATGGGGCACTGTAATTGGAGGACTCTTCTATATTTCCTTTTTTTAAAAAAGAAAAACTTTATACATCTTCTAATAAAGTGAGGATCAGATATCTTGACAAATTACCAGAAAATGAAAATCTCTGTGAGATCCAAATGTTTTCAAAGTACCCCAGATGATTTTCTTATTCCTCACAGGATTGAACACCAGAAAATCTTCCAGAACAACAAAGGAATTTTGCAAATAGTTAGCAAAAGGTCTTAGAACTTAGTCATTTTCTCTTATAGACCACATTCTCCATTTCTAAAAACTCCAGTTCTATGCTTATGAATACATAATTGCTATACCTATTATTTTCCATATAGTTCCATTGTCCATTTTATTAAACTAATGAATTCCATCTCCTTGAAAATCTGAAATCTGCTGTATGAGTGGATTTTTCATTATTTGTCTTGTACATTTTGTTCTTACATTGATATATCAATGGTAATGTTGAAGCATTGTCTGTTGTATTGGCATTAGGTGACTTGACAATACAGTAAGTTCCTGAAGCTGGGATAATTACTTTTTGTGAGCTAAAATATTTTGGATATCTAAGTTAGTTTCTGCTATGTAAAACATGTTCACATACTCATTAAATATGAATCTTTGTGTGATTCTCAGTATATACCCCACAAAAAGCTCTTATTTAGTTTTTTTTTTTTTTCTGGATTGACTATAAATAAGCAAACTTTATAAGGCAGCCAGGGAAAGAAAAAATATTAAAAGCTTGTATTGCTTTCCTTAACATATACTAATTTTATAAGAAAGTGTAATTTACCTCTCTTTATAATGTATCAAATACTACTGAAGCTTTCAAAAAACTGCATCCTTCTATTCCTAGGTCTAAGAGAATCATTCAGAAATTCATTCTATCACATTTGACAATAGGTTTCTCACCCTCTTGTGAAGGAAAGGATACTTGACACAATACAGAAGTTGTGCATGGGGCTATGGATAAACATTGGGGAAAAAAATCTTTGGTCATGGAAAAAACTTTAAGATACCATACTTATATTTTTATAAGAAAATCCCAGTTTTGTTCAGATGAACACAAATCTCCTTAATGTGTCATCATGTGAATTACCATGTGCAATGAAGAGATAAAAGAAAATTCATTAAAACAAGATTAGCTTTCTACAAAGTAAAGAGATGAAAGTTTCAAAGAAAGAAGTTGATGCTGAAGGGAAAATATAAGACAACACTCAAGCTGATACTCTAGTATCAATACTGGGTTGACAATAGAGAACAAACTGAGAATCATAATGAATGCAGAATAGTGATGACCTTCTCTTGTTCTATGTTGCCTGTCCCATTTTCAACCCTGCAAGATTAGACGAGCTCTCCAATATGATTTATTTTTTATATCCCTCAATTTTCCTTTGCTCAGAATAACCATGATTATTGGGGATGTCCTCATTATTGGATGGAGTTAAGAATATATAACAAGCACTTTCACCTAATAGTGTGAACACAACTTTGATTCTCTCAATAGATTGAGTGAATATGGAATGGTGGAAAGCTATAATCAATGTAAGAAACATTTTGAAGTTTTAAGATAAGTTAGATGTCACATTTTAACTTTGCTGAAGGAATCAATGTGAAAAAAAATCCTGTACACAGGGCGTTCAAGGACAGGTAGAGTTACTCAAAGGGCACTGAGATTGATAATTAATCCTTACCCTTACTATGAAATAGAAACCATTTGTTAAGTCAACAGATGACTTCTTCACATATGTGTGTACTAAGTTGTTTAAAAAAAAAAAAGGTGCCTTGTTCTCTTGGATTTTGTATAGAATCTGTCTAGATAGTAGTAGTGTATGTTTTTAATCCTATCTGTTAATAGAGAAAATTTGAGCATATATCAGGTTCTAGACTGTGATATGCTTTTGAATAGTGTTTTTTAATTTTTTTCACGGACCTCAACCTTAGTTAACCTTTTTATACCCTCATATATCAAAAATAAGGTAATTGGGTTTTGTAAAGGTTTATGTTGCAATGTTCACACAACTGATATATGGGGAATTTGGCAATCCAGAATAAACAATATTAGCACAAATTTCTACAGTGAGGAGTGGAACTTCTGTGAACTACAAGGACATTTTTAAAATGAAAAAATGCAATAAATAATTAAATTAAATATACAGGATTCTGGCCTTTCAAAAAAGTATTATTTCTTTATTGATTTATTATTCATTAATATAACAAATCATGTAACCATTATTGATTTTCAGTGTCATATTATAAGTATTTCTGGGGATAAGAATATACTCAACATTTAACATTGCATCATTGTATATACATTGCATTATTGCATATACATATATTTTTAGATTTAATATTAATCAGATATTATTAAGTTACTATAAACTTGATCCAAATATTTGGGGGGGGAAGAAAAGAAGATATCTGTATAGAAGACATGTATCAAAACTGCCTGAAAAACTTATCTATCATCCAATGATGGTTAAAGAATGGTTTATGCATACCTTGGTCATAGGTGTGTTGTTAAATTATGCCTGAAGATATGGGAGCTTATATTTCTGAGTAATATGCAGTTATAAACCATTGTTACATTCATTAAAATACACACATATGTGTGGATAGATAGATAGATAGATAGATAGATAGATTAGATAGATAAGAATTGTTAGTATAACATCACAGTTTATGAATCAACTCAATGCTGAGCAGCAAATATTTGGCAAGAACTGGTAAGACCAAGTGAGTAAAGCATACATTTGGGTTTATATTTATGAGAATGTGGTGTCATATAGGAAGGTAACTGCAGCGAAATTCAATTGACATGAAATGTGAATCTGATCAAAAAATTTCCCAGTTTTCCAAATTTACTGAATAAAATTATCTCAAAAACAATGCTTAATCTCATTTTCATAGATTTTTGTTTAATTAATGAATTTTTAGTGTAGGTAAGTATAAAGGGATTACTCTATGATATTTACTATTTGAAAATTTTAAAAAATATGTAACTTCCTAACTAAGATAGTATAGTTTTCCTGTTTGTTTTTGTTTGTTTGTTTGTTTGTTTGTGGTTTTGTTTTTTGCTTCTTAATCCTCTACCTCTTTCAAGGAAAAGCTGATTGTTCTCCAATACCCAGACAAAAGGAGCAGAAATTAATGTTCATATGGATACATATAACAAGACATTCCTCTTTTCATTATTTTTCTTCAGTTCTATCTAAGTGATCTGGATCAGCTCTGTATGCAATGTCTCAGTGCTCCCTGTACAACCCTTCTGGTAGAGCTGGAAGAAGTGAAGGAGGAAATTAGGAAATGGGAATAGGAAGTCAGTTAGAAACATAGTCCCCAAACCACATATCCATTTAACAGTTTGATTGAGAAACAGTCTTGGACCAGGAGGCTATCACCCTAACCCAGTGGGTGAATGGAATATCCAGACAATAATAAAACACAATACTAACTCAATGAATCAAAGCTAGTCTGGGAGCATTAGGTTCAGTGGAATTTGATAGCTTAGGAGACCTTCAGATGCCCAACCAATCAGCAAGACGCACAACATGGATACACCCAACAGTCAGACCTTCATACCTTGCCCACTATACCCATATAAGCATCTGTTTCTGGTCCTTTGAGTGGCTACCCGCTTGGGACACTCCCCACTCAGAGAGCTTTCCTGTTCTTCTTCCTACCTACCTATCAATCAAAAATCTATTGCCTTTGTATTCTTTGTTTTTGACACTGAATTATTTCCTTGCCTAAGATAAGAACTGAGGAAGAGTTCACCTGTTGTCCTCAGATTCTGGGCTTGCTCCCCAAAAGCCCTCATTCAGAATCATAGGATAGCAGATATTATCAAAAAAAAAAAAAAAAAAAAAAAAAAAAAAAAAAAAAAAAAAAAAAAAAAAAAAAAAAAAAAAAAAAAAAAAAAAAAAAAAAAAAAAAAAAAAAAAAAAAAAAAAGAAAGAAAAAGAAAAGAAAGAAAGAAAACAATAACAACAACAAATACAATAAAACACATTTTACCCCTCTGTTTGTGTTAGTCTATTAAAATGCCCTGGTCAAAGCAAGATAAGGCTCAAGTTTAAGGAATGAAAAGTACTACATTTGATCTTAAGTAGGAGATACTCTAAGGTCAAATGCATTTTGTCATAGAAACAGAACCCAAACAAATAGTATATGTGAACAAATAAGTTGCGTGTGTTTGTATAAATATTTTTACTGACAGGCTGAAGATTAAGGAAAGGGTTTCTGTTGTAACTGGAGTCCTAAGGCAACCTGGAGGCAGAATTCCCTTTTCCTTGAGGAATCTTTGTCTTTCTCTTAAGGCCTGCATCTGATGATCTGAGTTCTATACATATTATAGATTTAATCTGTTTTACTTAAAGTTTACTGATTCAGATGTTAATCGTCTCTACAAATTTACCTTCACAGACACATTGAGATTGGTGTTAATAATTAAATAGCTAAATATCATGACCTTGCTAAATTTACGCATAAAAATTATCCACCATGCCAAAGTTACCAAAGGCAGAAAAAGGATTTAAGCCAATTAGTGAAAAATTATATCTCCACCATAGGTACTTTTTAAAAAAATATTCCCTTTTCATTCAAAAGCACATTATTCTGTCCTTTTACATGTTTTCCTTCTTCATATGGATATATTTAGTCTTTAATTAAAAGTGTTAACACTACCTTCTTCCCTAAAAAAGGAGAGTCATAGTGATGTTTAATATTCACTAGCTAGAAGTGCTGTAAGAATTAATAGATAATAATTGAAAGCTGCAGAATTTCTGATAATTTCAATACTACATTGTTTCCTTCTGTGAAAGAAAATGACTGAATATATATTACAGTTTTTACTTTTTTTCTGTATATTAAATATGTATTAGCAAAATTTCCTTAGTAACAATGCAATGAAAAATCATGTTTTACCTATAGTCTAAAAAAAAGACAAAACTGAACTCCTCCAGCCAAAACAATTTTTCACATATACATGTGTTTTTTCTTTCTTTTTCGTTTTTTTGGGGGAGTACATTTTCACTTTTAAATACCAGTAACAAAGTCAATAGGTTGCAATTGGAAACCTTTGAATAAAACAAGTCTCTAATAATGGTTAATTTTACTTAGATTCACTTTCTACTATGCTTTTAATGATTATGAAAGATAATTTAAATATTTTCTAACTATAACTTAACTGTCTTAATGTCTTATTTATAACTCTGCCCTTCATCATTGGTGATTAGTTATTATTTTGAATTTTTTTCAGGCTTATTTTTTAGTTGAACTTCAGAAGATATTCCTTTAAATTTGGTAATCCCTTGCACTGATTTGTAGAAATAGCCCTTCAGAGCACTTTTACCAGAAGCCCCAGGAGTATCATATACCTTAAAGAATAATTAGTGTATCTGCACTTATGATTTTCTGTTTAAGGTTGTAGAATAAATTTAAATTCCCATTTTTCAAAATATTTAGGTTTTAGAAGATCACCTCCAAAGGTTATCCTCAAACTTGCCTCCACTTTGGAATTGCCTATGGAGAATTAAATAACGGCTGATGCCCAGAGATCCTGATTTAATAAGTCTGCTAAACATGACCATGGCATCTGTTTTTTGTTCCTTTGTTGTATATTTGTTTGTCAGCTATTTGGTGATTCTGATGTGCACCTAGGTTTGAGAACCAGTGTGTCAAAGAAAATGTTAGGTTGGTTCCTTTTTCTGGTGGTGAATCCAACCTTTCACTGAGGGTGTAGCTCTTCCCTAGAAGACACTAAATTTATGGATGTCTCTATTTAAACTCCATCACCTTGTATACTATCATGGTTAGATTTCAAACCCAGTCTCTAGAGTACAAAGAAAAGTAACTGCTTAGGCATGGTGGTACATGCCTGTGGGTGGCAGCCTAGGAAGCCACGGCTGGGACCAGGGATTGCGGTTCAAGTTCCGCCAGGAGCATGTAGCGATACCTAGTCTCCAAAATAAAGCTGGGTGTGGTGTCACGCACCTGTAATCCCAACTACCTGGGTAGCTGAGGAAGGGGATTGCTTGAGTCTGTGGTACCCCAGGCAATGTGAGCAAGCGGTTCCATGGCCAAAAACGGTGAGACCTAGTCTCAAAAAAAAAAAAAAAGGAAAAATAACTGTAGGGCCAATATATTTCCAGTAGAGGTACAAGGTCATTCCATGTATTTACCAATTCAGTTATCAATATCCTTATTTATAGAAAGCAGGAAAATTATTTTTTTACTTATAAACATAGTTATTCTATTAAAAGTTCTTATTTTGTTACTATTGGAGTGAAACTAATCATTACTTTTTTTTCCTTTACCCACTCTCTTCGTGATTAACTTTATAACTAATACCTTTCCCTCCAACTACATTCCCAGAAACTTCAAAAACTTGTGCTTCATCTGCAATAATAAAACATCTCAGTTGTTTTAAGATTGATAATAACATCAAAAACAACATGTGTAGCTAAATTATGGAAAAAAACTAAGTGTCCCCAAACAGATGTGTGCATCAAGAAGACATGGCATACATAAATGATGGAATATTACTCAGTGATCAAGAAAGATAAACTCATGAACCTCTATGGTAGCATGGATGGTGCTGGAAGGAATAATACTAAGTGAAATAAGTTAGAGGAAGAAGATAAATATCGCTTAATTAAAATAGATAAATTAAATAAAATAATAAAATATATTATTATAATAATAAAATAAATCATTTAATAAAAATAAAACAATTTCTTTATTTAATTATTATTATATATTTATTAAATATATTTCATAATAATTTATTATTGTATTAATTAATTTACTGTTTTATAATTAGAATTTTTAATAAAGTGATCAATAAAAATAATTAATAAACTAAAATCGTAAGATATTAGTTAAAATAGATAAATAGAATAAAATAATTAAAAAGTAGGAAAAGAAAACAGAAACATCCCCTGTATGTTACCAACTGATAACCCAGAGGCAACACTACTTGCTGAGAAAGGCAATCACCTTGTATGATGATACCTCGACTGCCCAGTGCTGCCTAGGTCAGGAGAAAAACTCACTGTCTTCATATCTTGTGTCACTCACTTTCCTTTTACCCTCTATAGAATCATGGCACTCCTATTATTGGGGAGCTGGATTTTAGGGTAAGACTCCCACCAGCTCTTTTGGTGGCACTTTAAATAAAAATCTTTCGTGCAAACACTTTCTCATTGTTCAGACTGTGGCTTTCGGGCGGTGAACAAAAGTTTCACGTTGATCAACTTACGCATGGGTTTTCCTGCATCATCAAGTATGGCTGACATTGGATCTATAATATAAAGACAGATATGTTATTTTAATTAGGCAGTATATTAATTGCGGTCCAAGGAACACATCTTAAATAACATACAACATCAAGTCATTATAATTCAGTTTGTTCCTGGCATATAGATATTAAACGACAGTAAAAAGATAAACTGGAGACCCAATGACTCTAAATGTTTTCTGTTTTTCTCTTTCAAATATGTAGTGCACATGCCAGCACTTGATAATACATTCAATATCATGGTTTTTAAGAGATGATGGCTACATGTATTGCCCAACACAGTAGCCACTGACTACTTTGTAGCAATTTTAATTTAAATTCCATGACTTAGCATTAAATATCAATTCTTCACAGGATAAGGGAGATAGATATAAGGGGATAGTATCATTGGTGAAGAGTGAGTGAAATATTGGACATAAGGAGGTGTATCTTTGTATCCCCCAAGGTTAGATATGTAAACTGACAAATTGATAGCAATTTTTAAATTAAAATTAAGAATTAGTTCTTCATCCATCCTAGTTTTTCAAGAGTTAACAGTCACATTTATCTATGACAGCTGTATGGGATATCATAGATATAGATACAGAATATCTATCTTCTATTATAGGATGTTCTATGGGAATGCATCACTGCTAGCTTCTATGTTGGAGCTAGTTCCATTATACTGTGGATCTTGCTGTTATTTCTCAAAAGTTGATTTTTGTATTAAATTATAATTAAGTCATCTGAAACACAAGTGTTAGCTCATTTCCTTTATCGCTGAACAGTTACACAGGATTTTACACTTGTTTAGACTTTAAATAGCATCATGTTGAAATTTCTCACTTTACAGCCAAGCAATGTAAAATGCAGAGAGGCTTACAAGATTTGTAAAATCCACAAAATTATCTCAAATAAAAAGGTAGATATGATGGAGGGCCACCCAGATGTAGGCACTCTGCTTCACAAAAGAATTAGGCACAGATGAGTTAACTAAGCTGTGCTGATTCAGTTGCAAAGCACTCATCACTATCTGCTGTTAAGGGCACACAGGAGTTACTTTTGTGTCTCCACACACCCAGCGTGATATTTAATTATGTGTGGATGTGGGAGTAATAGAGAACAAAATGGCATCAAAAATGATCTGTATGCTTAGAGCCAGAGCACAACTCTCAGGAGTCTCTGCCTTCGATTAGCTCTGTACTTTGAGCTAGATCACAGACACCACTGTTTTACAATTTAGCATTGCAATAAATCGGTGCTGCCTCTCTGTTCTGTCAGCCTTCCACAGCCTCTGTGGACTAAAGTAGCCCAAGATGTTTATATTCTTTTCCAAATGTACATGCTTTTTCACAGCTCATGGTTATGAGAATGTCTTTGGATATTCATAAGGCGATCCATCAAGTATGGAAGACCATTTCTGTTTGGTAATTATTATTATAGAAATTTAAGTAAATGACAGAATGGAGTTTTTTTTAAAATATACTCCTTGGGAACATGATCTCTTCAATTATCTAAATATTTGAAAAATCATTTTGCCTGGAATTCATATTTTTGTTAACTTTGATTCATCACTATTTTTTTTTTTGAAAAATCTCCCCTCAGAGACATTTAATCTAATAGGTTCACACACATGCACACACACACACACACACACACACACTTATACACATTTATTTCTCTTTTAAGATGCAGAATAGTAATATTCATCAATAGAAAAAATATTCAAAACTTTTAAAAACCTTAATTATTCTGGTCACTATTTCCCAAAACTTTGTGAAAGTCATATATATATATATATTCTTAAATCTCTCTGTATTTTTATTTTAGTTTTCATTTTGACTGATTTTGGTGTAAGAGAGCCTGCGCTATATAGTTTGGTTCTTTCTTTGGATTGCATGAACCTCAAAATCCCCTTAAGAACCATACTTATTCTTGGAAATTCTTCAGAGTTAAAACATTTCAATATCAGTGGTTTCTCTCTAGTGTATTTCTTAAAAGAGAAGGTAAGGACTTTGATAGGGACTAGATTAGAAGTTTATTATGCTCAATATACAACATTTGGCACAATCTGTTTGAGGAAAACTTTTCTTGATTATCTCACAAATCTGCCTTCTCTAATAATAATATTCTCACTAAACTTGAAGTAAAATTACTGGAAATCTGTGTTTTAACCACTCCTATATGAGTAAGAACAGACAAAATAGAAGAGTTTTGGAAGAACTGGAAAATTGCACAGGAATATATATAAATTGCAAAAAACAAGGAGAAAGTGAAAGAAGGGGGGGAGGGAAAATAGGAGGGAGTAATCATGCAGGAAGGAAAAAAAGAACAACGTATAGATAAAACATTCTTAATTGTACCACCAATATAGGTAATATTCATAAATCTTTGGATTTTATAACCCAATACTACACTGTCATCTGTATAGTTCATAAGAATATATTTTCCTAATCTTTGTTACTTATATCAAATCACTAGTTCATTAAAATAAAAAATAGTAAGTCCTGATTAAATATATGGAAAATGAGAAAATCAAAACATAATTTAATTATTATTTTACAACTTGATCCCCTCTTTCAAATTCTGGCCTTTCCATTTCCATTTCCCTCATATGGATATTTTCAAATTTTCAATTTGCTTTCTTCTTCTTTGATCCTATTATTTTCATTATATAATCAGCACATTTTGGTGTCTAGCAGTAATAATTTCTATGCATTTGTATATGAGTTATTTTCCCAAGGTAGTTGCTAAATTTTATCTTTTATTTTTTTCACATAGCACCTCACATCACAAAGTTTATATTAAAGTGGTCACCTCACGATTCTGAAATTCAGCATCATAAACCTATACTAGTCAAACAATGATTGTGGAAGGGGGATGAGCATGGTGAATAAGATGACGGTTCACGATGACATGGTGGTGGGAAAAACGGGGTCATGACAGTATAAAATGTATTTATTAATAGGAAAAACATGACTGGCATAAGGCTAAACATATTAATTATCAAAATTCTGATAATGTACCAAGTTCATTTGGCAAGGAAAGAATAATCTTTTCAACAAGTAGTGATGGAAAAAGTATATATGCACATGCAAAGTGATGCGGTTGGACTTACTTCATATCACATTAAAAATAAATGAGTAAATGACCTAAATAGTACAGCTGATGCCATGAAATTTTTGAATAAAGCATATGGTAAATATTCATGACTTTGTTTTTTGTGAATATCGTTAGCGATACTAAAAACATAAGTGTCAAAAGGAAATACATATAAAAATTAAAGAGTTTTGTAAATGTTATTTAAAAAGACTGTTTATTTTTTAATTTCTTTATTTATATATAAATTTCACAACATTGCAATCCCAGGGGTTTATACCCCTCTTCCCCTCTATTCGCCCCCCCCCCTTTCCCTCCTGCTCAAAGTTGTGCACTTCACTTAGGTGTTTAGCTTGTTTCGACTTTTCCTCAAGTCCTTTGTTTATTTGTTCACTATATCCCATATATTAGTGAAACCATTTGGTTTCTTTTTCTTTATGACTTGTTTCTGCTAATATGATTTCTTCTAAGTACATCCATGTTGTTATTCCGTCAAATTTCTCATGTTTAATTGATGAGTAATATTCCATTGTGTATATAGACCACATTTTTTTCATGCAATCATCTGTTTCGGGGCATTTAGGTTGCTTCCATGACCTTGAAATTATAAATTGTGCTGCAGTAAACATCCAGGAACAGGTGTCCCGTTGTACCCACATTGAGGTCTCTTTTGGGTAGATTCCCAAAAGAGCAATTGCTGGGTCAAATGGTAGTTCCATTTTCATTAAATTGAGGGTCCTCCACACAGCTTTCCATAGTGGTTGAACTAGTTTACATTCCCACCAGCAGTATAGTAGTGTTCCTTTCTCTCCACATCCTCACCAGCAATTCTTGTTGCCTGTTCTTTGGATGTGGGCCATTCTTACTGGTGTAAGGTGGTATCTCTTGTGGTTTTGATTTGTATTTCCCTTATTACTAGTGACGTTGAACAATTTTCCATGTGCCTGCTGGCCATTTGTATTTCCTCTTTGGAGAAGTGTCTTTTTAGTTCTTTTCCCCATTTTTTATGGGCTTTTTGTTTTGCTTTTGTTTAGTTGTGTGAGTTCCTTGTGGATCTTCGTTATTAAACCCTTGTCACTCATGTGGAGGGCAAGATATTTTTTCCCATTCGGTTGGGCATCTTTTAGTTTTTTTCTGTTGTCTCTTTTGCTGTGCAGAAGCTTTTTAGTTTGATGTAGTTCCATCTGTTTATGTTTTCCTTAATTTTTTTTGCCTTATGTAGCTGTTTCTAGAAAGGGATTTCTTACCTGTAATTCATAGAGAGTTTTGCCCAATTTTTCCTCTACATATGCTATGGTTTCAGGTCTGATCTCTAAGTCTCTTATCCATTTTGAGTTGATTTTTGTACATGGAGTAAGGGAGTTTTCTTGGTCCATTTTTTTTGCATGTCTTAGTTCAATTTTCCCAGCACCATTTATTGAAGAGGTTATCCTTGTTCCAAGGTAAGTTTTTACCTACTTTGTCAAAGATTAGCTGGCCATATAGGTGTGGCTTCATTTCAGGGCACTCAATTCTGTCCCATTGGTCTGACTGTCTGTTTTTGTACCAATACCATGCTGTTTTAATTATTATGGCTTAGTAGTATAGTTCGAAGTTTGGAATTGTAAACCTCCATTTTCTTTTTTTCTGGTCAGGAGGCAAAAAAGACAGTTTAGATAATGGGAAAAATATTAGCCAATCCTATATCTGAGGGTAAAATATCCAGCATATATAAAGAATACACACATTTTAAAAAGAAAAAAAAAACCTAAAATTAAAAAGTAAGCAAAGGACTTAACTCAATGTTTCTGAAAAAGAGACATTAAAATGGTCAACTGACACATTAAAAGTCATTCAACATCATTAGAAATTAGAAATTGAAAATGAGGACAAAGTGAGCTATACCTGCCAGGGTAAGTTTAAGCAGAAATATCTAAACAGTGATGGAGTCTAAATTATTAGTTGGCTGTGACAAGAAAACAAGAAAAATGTAGGGAATGGTTGGAGGTTTTGTTATTATTGTTAATCATCTCCATTTTTATATTCAAAAGACTGCTTATTTTTAATCAAAGGTATTTAAGCCATTTAATTATGATGATTACATCGGATGTTTTTAATTAGTTTTTGTTTTTGTTTTTAATGTTCTTGACATTTCCCTGCCAAGTCTTCAAAATTTATGTTTAAATCTTTTGGCTCTGTTAAAGAAAGTTTAAAAATTGAAATTTGTTGCTTCTGGCCAAGTATCTTGACTTCTTCAACCAATTTTGAATTGTCATTCAATAAAAGACATCCATCCCAAAGCTCTTTAGAGATTCTTATAAATAAATCCATGAAGAAAACATTCAACTCAGAGAAAAAGAACAGAAGTATTTTGAAGTTTTGTTATTTTGTTGCTTATTGTTTGTGTTTTAATGTGAATTCAAGACCAAAAGAACCCAAACTCCTATTTTCAGGGGCTCCCTCCCTCCCTCATTCCCTCCCTCCCTTCTTCTCACATGCCTAAATTCCAAAAAAAGACTTCTGCAAATAATAGTAGTTCATCAGGAAAGTGAAACTGCTGACAGGGGAGGTTCTTAGAATTTGACAGAGGAGAGATTTTACAGAGTGAATATTTCTTTTTTTAAAATCTCATCAGGTGATTCTAAGAAACTATTCCTCCAATACCAAAAATTACTCCCATAGAGAGTTATTTATATTGAAACTTTTTAAACTTTTCAAAAAAGCTTGATAATCCCTACTGATAAAAAAAAATGAAAACATGAATTGATGCATTACAGGGCATAACTAATAAAAAGTTATACTATTAGAGCTCTGATGAGTGAAAAGTTAAATTGGCCCAGCAATGGGATTAAGAAAAACAGTTTAAAGTGTTTCTATATTTTTCCTTACTTCTTGATGAGTATGTCTATACATCAATTTTTAAACTCAGAATAAGAAACTAGATAGACTAAAATATAGAAATAAAAACAAAACCACCTAGTTTAGTAATTGACATAATTTAATAAATGAATCATAACCTATTTTAGATGTATCCTGTTCATAAAAATGCTATTACCTGTATGAATTACTGATTTATTTCATATGCAATGGACTATTCCCCATTTAATATATTTTTTCCTTTTCACCTCCCATCTCTTCTTGCACTGTATATCATTTTTATTTAAGAAAATAGTTTTAAAAATAAACAAACCAATAATCATTCATCACCTGTTTACTTTAACTCAGTTTAACATTTTGCGTTATTACTAAAATCTAAAATTCACTTGCTCCAAAGTCAATTTAATTTTTCCTTGTCTATGATCTGAAATTTAAAAGTTCTGGTTTCTATGACCAATTCTGCCTTTGGATAAGCTAAATGACACTGTCACTCCATCACTGACATCTAGTTTCTCTAGGATAATGCACCTGCATATTCAGATACCTGGATTCCAACTGTAAAACTCTAGCTAGTGGAGCTAAGCAGGGACCACTTGACTTAAGCATGTTGAGAGCACACAGTGTGCTCTCCCAGGTATCACTGGGGATGACAGGAGGTATTTTATATTTATATGATGCATAATTTCTATTCTTCCTATTTATTCCTTTGGAGCATTTAATCTTTCATTGATCAATTCACCCTTTTAACACCCAGCAAATGAATGAATAAATGAAAGATACAGGCTGGAAAATTAATTGATTTTGTTGAATGTATTGGCTACATAGATGAGAAGATAATACATATCAAAGTTGCTATTTACTTTATAGATTGATAAATAAATAAATCATTTTCAGTGATTTTGTACTAGAAAAAGGAATTATATCAGTTTTATGAAGATGGATCCCTAATATAAATGCAAGAGAAAAGTATTTTCTTAAATTCAGATTGGAATTGGCAAAGTTTGAGTAACTGATATCAAACAGAAAATGCTTTACATTAATTGAACAATATAATCCCTTGTTCACATAGGTGATGCTTAAGCCTTAATTTTTTTTACCAGTTCTACTTTCACTATCATTTTGATACTTGAGTTTATTTTTAGCACGTATGTTACTAATCAGAAAAATCATCTATCGACAATTTTAAAGAATGGTGGCTGCCTTGGGAACAATATATCTTTTCATTCCTGTCTTTTATTTCAAACTGGAACCATTTTTATGTTGCATTAATGCAAAAGGAATAGAATGTTTGCATTTAACAGTACCCACGGTACTTTTAGCTGTCACTTAGCAAGATCTAAACATTTTACACAACATGATTTAAAAAAAATTTTTGACCTTTTTCAGGTTTTATTTTTCTTAAATTTTTGTTTCAAATGTCAGGACCCATCAAGGCACCTGTCTTAAATGAAAAGGTCACCCCAAAGAAGACTGTCCTGGATTGAATGACAGTGTTTCTCTGTTGTCTAATCCAGGTTATCAAACACTAATTGTAGAGTGTCTAAGAAGCTTACTATCTGTACTAGTCTTAGATGTATAAGAATGTTTCAAGAACTTTTACAGCTACTTCCAACACAAATCTGGTGAAATGTGACAATTAAACCAAATACAACTGCCATGGTAAATGCAATTCAGTATCTAGAATTGCATGGCTCTTTGTGAAAGCCACTTTTATATACTGCAAATAGAGGCAATATTTATTATGGAGGTACCAATATGTACTAATTGTCATGTAGGAGTTTGTTTTAGGTTTTCAGCAATGTAGCCCAGATTGAATATCCATCTAACTGCAATTATGTAATGCAATGAGTACATAAAAGCATACATTTCCTCCAATGAAATAGAATCACATTCAAGACATTGCTTAAGTGATGATTCTAAAAGTAAATGAGGTCATATTAAGCGAATATTATAAAATAATTTTAAGTATTATAAAATGCTGTGGTTGTGATGGACCCTCTCCGCTCAATTGTGAAAGAGCACTTTTCTTTTGCAGACCTGACCAAGGAGACTGAATCAAACTGTAGCTAATTACTTTGCCCAGAAACTTCAGTCTCTCACTCACAAACTATGGGCTGTATCAATAACTCTTATTCAGAGCAGTAGGTGTCATGCACTTTGAACCTACCAGGATGCCCAGGTAATCTGAACTTTGAGCTTGGTATAAATTTCAAAGATCAGCTAATTTTTGAAAATAGCACTGCGGAACAAGTTGTTACTCAAGGCACTGTGGTCTCACAAGAGTAATATAGCCAAAAAATCTGATACCTATATAGGATATATCCCATATAGGATAACAAAACATGACTAATTTCTTAAATTTGAGATGTAAACAATCTATAATATGTAATTTCAGAACATATACTATATTATTCCATTCAAAATAAAAATTTAGGAAGTAATTCAAGTAAAAACATAGTTTTACTTAATGAAATAATCACCAAGCAGAGCGTAAATTTCAAGATATTGTGACTATATATTCAACCCACATTTTAAAAGGGTTTAGATAAGTTGTTCTATATATATATTTAAGGGAGAGTTTTATGTGGTATATATTCTTAAACTGCAAGATCAATAATAAAGAACTAAACACCACATTTTCTCAAGTATAAAAAAATGATTCTTTGGTGGAAAAGTTTAGACCTGGCAGTGCTGATAAGAAAAGAAACTTCAGCAATGTATGTGACTTGAGTCTGTTAAATGTACCAAGGTTTCAGCTCCAGTTCATCCATTTATAAGTATGAAATTATTAAAACTGAAACGATAGACTTACAAAACTGAAGACTAATTTCAAATTAGAGGTCATCTAAGTTATTGTTATCAAACATTTTTGAAAACTTTCTAATAGAAACCAATGAATAGTTGTAATCCCATATACATACATGCATATACATATGTGCATGCATACACACATATATGTAAATAATCACAAATATACACATGAATATATGTCTCTCTTTGGGTACACATAACATACCTCTCTGTGGGTATACATACATGTGTATAATCACAATAATACACATATACAATATAAGTATGTATATACACATATACATTCATGTTTGTGCACATGTATGTGTATATACACACATATATCTCACACCTGGATCACAATGAACTTTGGCATCCTTTATATCAAATGTATTTGATACCATTTTATCTGTATACACCTGGCTTTTTTGGAATGAATTTCTTTTCATTGAGTAGACTCCCTTAATGTCTTATCTGCAATAGACTTTGCAGTCAAATAAGAACAAAATGCTGAAGATAATTCTATTGGCCTCCAGTAACCACTTGACTATAAGTAACACTGTTTCTTTGTAGAAATTAAGGAAATGCTGAACCTGCGAAGAATATCCAACAATGATCTTAGCTGTATACTGCATCAAAAAAAAAAAGTGAAAACAGAAAAACACGTGTCAACCCTTATACCTTCCTTCCATCAAAGCACATACAGCTGTTCCCCACCAAAGTCCTCATACCTATTATTAATGGACATTTTAGAGGCAACGGCAGTAATAATGTAGTAATGTCTTCCATTCTTCCAAGTCTATTGTGAAAACCTTTCATTGGTATCACCTAAATCAGAGTCCTACAGTAAAAAGTAATTGGGGAGATGTGTTTTCCAGGACTCGAGCTTCTGGGACACACAGAGAAGTGCAAAGATTAGGTAGAGTTATAATTAATGCCAACAAACAACATAGCATTTTCTTTCTTTTAATAATACAACTCAGTGCAAGTATTCGGATCCGTTACTGTCTTTGCCATTCTGTTTTGGGAATGCCTCTGTTACATAAATAGAATTGTATTATATTATCAGAAGTTGGTTTTACTGTTTTCTACAAATGAGATCTCCATGTAGGCCTCTTATGACTTTTTACCCTGGGCAGAAAACTGCACAGACAGGCAATTTCAAGGAATTATTGGGACCAATCCATTTCTTATTTGTGAAGAAAGACATCCAGGTAAATTTAGCCATCCTATGGCATTCTGGCTGATAAGTTTGCGTATTATGATTTTATTATTTTTTAATATAAAGTAGTCTGTGAAATGGACAAATGGAAATAAAACTTTTCAGCTGGACCTGTGAGTATTATATGTCTATTTTGCTGCAATAAAAGATTTCCTTGTAAAATTTGCTATTCAAATGAACTTCCAAGAACAGTAGTATCAATTCTATGTGAGAACATGGAGAATTCTCAGGTCTTATCCCATAACTAGTGAAGTAATTCTCTGGTTTTTGGACCCAAATCTCTCTATTTTATACCCCCCCCATTATAAAGAATCAAAAGAATCCCTTCTAAAACAAGCAATTATGTTTAAAAATAAGTCTGATGTAAATATTAAAAATTGGTGAAACTATAAACAGCTTTTTAAAAAGCTTTTTTAGAATTTTTTTTAAAATACGTTAGCTTCACTTTTATTGAACTTATTCCTTTATTTTTAAAAATTGTAATATATATTAAAATATTTATATTTATCTACAAATAATATATTATATATATTTATATTCATCTATAAATATTTATATGTTTAAATATTTAAATATATTACATATTTAATATACTTAATATATTTATATCATCATTGTGGACCCCGGGGTTCTCCCATTTCCTTAACACCCATTCACCATCTTTCTTAATCTTATGTGCCCTCCACCTCTTCTGTTTTCTTCCTCCTTCCCTCTCTTGCTCTATGGTTTAGTTGATTCTAATTTTCCTTATTCGTTTGCTTGTGTTTTCCTATGTCCTTCATATAAGTGAGATTATCCCATATTTCTCTTTTTCTTTCTGCTAAAATGAGTCCTTCTAGCTCCATACACATTGCTGCAAATGACAAATATTTGTCCTCCTTGATTGATGCATAATATTCCATTGTGTACAAACACCACATTTTCTTCAACCATTCATTGTTTTGGGGATATTCGGGTTGTTTCCATATCTTGGCAATGTAAACAGAGCTGCAATAAACATGCATGTATGGATGTCCTTTTTAGTTAGTGTTTTCATGACATGTGCCTGTAATCCCAGCTACTTGGGAGGCTTAAGCTAGGATCATTTGAATCCACAGGTTCAAGACTTCCTTGGCAACATAGCAAGAATTAATTTCTAAAAAAAAAAAAAAAAAAAAAAAAAAAAAAAAAAAAAAAAAAAAAAAAAAAAAAAAAAAAAAAAAAAAAAAAAACCCAACATTATTTAGTTGTTTTGAATTTATGTGAATATATATGTGTGTATATATATATATATATATATATATATAATTCTAAATATTTAGGGAAACTATTAGAAAATTCTGCCAAGATGTGGGGATCTAAGGAATAAAAGCTAACCAGTAGGAATTAAGACATTTTGAGGAGGTACTCTTTCTATATATTTATATATCATCTTAGCTGACATTTCTTAGCGTGAGAAGTGTTGCCCCTATACCTTATATATAACTTTGATTCCCCCCTTCCAGATAAAACTAAAAGCAGACCAGCTTGCTCAGGTATAATGCTTGCCAGTATGACCACACCCTGGTAACCAGCATCTGTGAAGGAACAAACCTTAAGTCACCTAAATGGCTGATGAGTGGATCCACATGTTCAACACCTGTATCCCTCTTTGAAACACTGTCCTTAATCTTCTCATCTCAAGAAATGGAATGACCATCTTCTCAGATGCTCAAACCAAAAAATGGGTGTAGTCCTATAATTTTTTTTTCACCTCTCATAAATGTATAATAAACTACACATGCAACACACTTCCCCCCCCCCGAAAAAAAAAAAAAAAAACAAAAAACAGCAATTGAGATAATAGAAAGATTTGTGTGTGTGTGTGTGTGTGACCAGGAACATATAATACAAACTTAGTAGAGGTGATTACATATTGGGTGTTACAATAAATCAGTACTTCAGACCAGAAACTATAAACATGAAAAGAAAGATGATCTGTTCACGTCATTGTTTTTCCTTTCTCTTCCTTCATGTATCTCTAGAACCTAACCCTTAAGTTTAGAAGACTTCATGAAATCATGATGTTTTGTGAACCAAATTTCCATGTTATAAAGATATCTAGTGAGGGTAAGGTTACATGTGTTATGCTTGAATTCTAAATGACTGAGGATATTCTGTTGGATGGAAACTCTTCTTGGATATTTTTACTGGTCTCATAAGGAGCATAATAAGATAAAGTCTTCTTATATTTCAGACTGTCATGACAAAGATATTTGTAGAGTGAACAGTCTGAAAAAGAGAAATAATGTTTCCATTTCATCAAAATGCAGGTTTGCATACAGCTTTGAATAATACAAATAGTAACACCCTCCAGACGAAATGACAGACAGGATTATTATTCTTTATTAAGGGCCGAGATCCCTAAATTCAGATATTGTCTCCTCTGATGAGGTGTGTGTGTGTTACTGAATCCATTTCATATCAACTGTGGGTACTGAGCAGAAGAAGCAGCACAAATGCTAAATCTGGCTACTGTTGTTGCTATGAAATGAAATCATTATTCACCTCTAACTCAGGACTATTTTATCTTCTGCCAGCACCCTTAAAACTATGAGTTTAACTCTTTAGCTTACAATTAAGTTAAAAACTCTTCAAAATCCTTGGAAATGCTCTAACATTTCAATATTTGCATGGGAGGTAGCTAGGCTTTTCAATTGTTCTCTTTTGAGTAAGGATGCCTGGAACAATCATCCTGGGATTCTTGAGTCATTGTCTAGTGTGTAAATGAAAAGCTTGTTTCTTTATTTCACAGCTTTGTAAACAAGAAAAAAGAAAGGAATTCAGGTGCTATTCCTGCTAAAATAAAACCGAAGAGACATAAATTTACCTGGATCTGATTATTTATTTTCCTGATTTAATAGATCTTTTATTTTTCTTATTTTATTAATCATGTGTTGTTTACATATTTATGTATATATGTATGCATGTATACCTATAATATATCACATATATAATATGCAGTATACAGTATATACTATACATATATATTATATATATGCACACACACATACACATATATAATATGATTGCATTTCCCGGGTTTCTCCCTCCACTTTAACACATGTGAACATTAATTTTTATCTTCTTCTGCTCCTCCCTTCCCTGATTTCTTCCTCCCCTACCCCCTCCCTAGCTGCTTGCCCCAGTTCTGTTGTTACTTTATTTTGACTTTTGGCCTTTTTTTGTTGTTGTTGTTATTCCTATATCCCATCTATAGGTGACCATATGGTTTCTGTCTCTTTTTTCTGACTTATTTCTGCTAATATGGTTCCCTCTAGGTCCCGTCATGTTATCACAAATGCAGCATTTGTCAGTTTTGATTGCAAAATAGTATTCCATTGTGTAAATATACCACATCTTTTCAACCATTCATTAGTTTTGGAGCATTTGTTTGTTTTCATATCCAGGCTTTTGTAAATAGTCCTGCAATAAACATCCAAGTACAGGTGTCTTTTTGAATTAGTTTTGGTGTTTTTTGGGTAGATTCCCAGAAGTGGAATTGCTGGATCAAATGGTAACTCCATTTTCATTAGTTTCATTTCATTTCATTAGGGCCCTCCACAGTTTTTCATAGTGGCTGGACCAGGTTGCATTCCACTAGCAGTGTAAATGTGTTTCTTTCTCTCCACATCCATGCCAGCACTTGCCATTGCCCCCCCTCCTTTTTTTTTTAATATGGGTCATTCTTATTGTTGTTTCCATTTGCATTTCCCTGAAAATTAGTGATGTCAAGCATTTTTTTGTATACCTATTGGCCGCTTGTATTTCCTCTTTGGAGAAGAGTCTTTTTAGTTATTCTCCCCATTTTTTTTTTTTTTTTGGTTGGGCTTTTTTAGCTTTACTTTTGCTAAGTTGTGTGAGTTCTTTGTGAACCTTTGTTATCAGACCCTTATCACTTGTATGGAGGGCAAATTATTTTTTCAATTGCCTGAGGTTTTTTTGGCTTTAGTTATTGTCTCCACTTGGATCTGATTAAATGACATAATTCTGAATTAGAGTTTGACAATTACTTCTGTTGGGATGGAACTGGGAGAAATGTCTTGGAAGGAACTGAATGTTTTCACTCTGAGTGAGGGTTGAGATTTGTTATAACCATAGTGTAGAATCTAGAGGGGAGTAGTTTCCAAAGATAGATATTACAGTATCTCCTATCCCACAAGCTCTTCAGCACCTGCCAGATGATAGTCAATTCTAAGAACACTATTATTAAATGTCTGAAATGTTTAGTCTCAAACCTATAACTGTAGAACCAATAATCTTAATTGCTTTTACTTCACATATTTATGAATAATTCAGTAGATGTTTATCTCCAGAAATGAAGATAACTTTCTTCTAGTGATAGAATGAAAAGGTGTCTTTGGTTCACTGTTTAGAAATGTGAATTCTACATTTATGTTGAATTTAACATGCGGCTAGTCACAATGGCTACATTAAGGAGAACATTTACTATCATTATAATATAATAAATACAGAGAAATACAACAAAGAGTTGTGTAGTCCCTGGTGTGGAACCTAGTGGTACCACTCTCTTTACTTGGAGTATATAGTAACTCTATAACCATTCCCCTTGCTGCAAAACAAACAGTGACCAAATTCATTTTTGCTTTCCATCTTTTGTAATAAAAGCAAAGAATTAAATTAGAAAGAACAGGTGCTAAAATGGTACTTTTTATAAAAGTGAAGTGATATAAGCCATACATTTGGAAAGTGAAGGTGTACCTGTAATTTTTAATCTTTATGTTCCCTTTCTGACTTTTCCCTCGCACCATCCCTTCCTCCCTCCCCCCTTCCTCTTTCCTTCCTTCCCTTCCCCCTTCCCACCTCTATCTCTAATACACACATATACAGCATCAAAGTATGCATTACCTTTCTCACCATCACTGGAATTTTGTTCCAAATTTTTGAGAAACACTGTTGTGAACACCCAAAGGCATTGAATATAATTGAAGTCATCTTTATGTCTAATATTATCAGTCTTGCATTTCCATTTGGATTGTAAATTCATTGGAAGCAGTATTTACATCTCATATACTATTAATTCTATTATGTGCATTATTAACTCTCATATGCTTTCTCACACAGTCCAGGCTCACACATAAGAAAACATTTGACCCTTGAAAAAGAGGAGCTTAGAACATGCAGGTCTCTTTTTATATGAATATTTTCAATAAATATTATCATTACATGAATTATTACACCTGTAAATAAATATGAACTTTTATTTAATTTTGATATATAGTATTGGTAAGAGCTACAATTTGTTGTATCATGTAATACTATAATAATATAACTAATGATGAACAATTCACCTTATAAGCAAATGAAGTATAATCTATTATTCTATAGATAATTTATAAATGAATACAGTGTGGCACTCTAAATATATTATCTCCCTTATAATTTTAGTACAAGAATTTTTTTCTAGATAATTTTGTTGACAGATTAGAGTACATAAATAAAAGTATGTTTTAATCTATAGTTTTTGTTTTCATTAGGTTTCTGATCAATAGAAGTCTGATAGTAGTTAAGTTTTAGAAGCGTCAAATTTATGTATGGATTTTTTGATTGGGCAGTGAGTCATTGTGTCAACCCCTTTTATTGTTGAAGAGCCATTTATGATTAATAAATATAAAAAGGTTTCTGATTATGTTTCTGTCATATCTTCACCATTCATTCTTGATCATTGGAACTTCAGGTGGAGCTAGTGTTGCACTCTGTTGCTTGGTCCTTAAATTATTTTCTCTGAAAATTGGTATAATTATTTACATTTCACCACTAGAAGAAATAAACATACATTTTATCTTTTACATAAATAGCAAAGATCCAGAAATAATCATGACTATTACTATTTGAAAAAGTAAACATAATATCTGTAAGTTTCTATGTGGAATATTATCATGCTACAGTTGATGACTTTGTGCTCTCAAATTTTATTAGTTCTTTGAATTTTAAAATTAAAAAAATAGTTATTTAATCATTTAACATATCAGTTGATATCATTTTGAAATGTTTGATAGTGTGCAGAAAAAGCAAGGAGGATAGTTCATTAATGCTCTATATTTACAGTAAATCATCATTTTTACCTTTTCTTTGTATCATGCAATGCATGTTGAAATGTCTTCTGATTATTTTTTACATACCATATATTTTAATAGAGTAAGCATGTTACATATGTGAGTCTATGTGTTACAATATCTTTAAGTGGTCACAGAAATAAATAAAACTGAGAATATACAAGCAGAATTACACAATGGGAAATTAGAAATACAACATACTATACTACTCATTTTTTTAAAAGCAGAAATTTTGCTGACAATTCAATTTAGCAAAAATGATTCTTTATATGTTTCTTTAGTACTCTACCCTAGAACTCCATAACATATTATTTCTCTTTATGTTGTCCCAGGGAGCACTTACCTGTTTTTATTTCTGTTCTTTTTTATCAACATTATTTTTATTCTTGTGTTCTTCAACATTTTTTGAGCTCATTAATTCTCTCCAGTGCTGTACAGTTTCTTAACTGTTATTTCTAATTGTAATTTCCTCATATTATCTTATTTTCATTTTGTTACTGTTCTATAGCCTCTGTTTTTATTTTGTTTTGTTGAGCTCTGTCTATTTTGTTTCAGTTCCATCAGCATTGTCAGAATTCTTACCCTGAATTTCACTTCTGCTAAGTAGTGGTTCTTCTTTGGGCTTTTTTTTATTGCTATGTCATTTGTGATGTGCATTTCTCTCTTCTCAATTTCAATTTTTTGTGTTGTCTTTGCACATGTTAGAGTAACTAGAGGACTGATACCAGTGAGGAATGGTAAGCCTCAAAGAGGGCAATGGACCAATTGATCACAGACAGGAGACTCAGGAACTTGAGATTCCTGTTGTGCTGTGGATAACAGAGCTGTATAAGGGTTGTATAGTGTGATCCAAAGTGATCCCCACCTATAGATCAGGTTCTCAGTCTCACTAATAATTAGGCATCCACTCTAAACTCCTTTCAAATATTTGATGCAGAAATGAGCATGAACTGCAGTTGATATGGATCACAGGCAGGATTTTTTTGTCTGTTCTTCTCCAGCACAGAGTCATACCATGAAGTGTTTGTTCATACCTTTGGTAGGTGCTTGAACTTTAGTTTGTTCTGACATTTCTTTATAGGGTGTGGCTGGTGTTTTTTATATCTCAGCTTGCCATGTGGGGTGGCAGATGCCTCAGATATCTCAGTCTGGGCTTCAAGCTGCCTCTTTTACGTAGTACCAGCTGCTCAAACCTGATTTAGGCTACAGATGTTCTGTGTGAAATACTTCTGACTCAAACCAGTAGTCCTTTCTCTGTGCCTCCAACTCTGCAGCTTTCCCGAAGTGTACTGAAGGGTAAGTGAACTAGTCAGGTTTTTTCCTCCATTAGCTTGCAACCAGCACCTGCAGTATTACATCTTCCCCATGTTATGCACATGTGTAAGTGTGCAAACCTTGGCCTCAGAAAGAAGGGACAAAGAGCATGAGCTTGATAACAAGAGAAGATACCAGAGAGAGAGGGGGGGAGGGAGAGAGAGAGGTCAAAGGAAAGCATGACAATTCCCGGAGGGGCTAGAGGGGTTCCCTGCTTCCCACTCCCTATCCCCAGCTCTCGCATGGCCAGAGCTGCCCTGCCCTGCTCTGCCTGTGTGTCCATCCAATCACTAGAAATAAAAGAACCTTCACAGATTGAGGACCAAGACAGTTGCCCCTACAATTGGCACCATGAACAGGGATTATCTTACATGTCCCCTCCCTCCTGTGTGACTACTTATGTATTTCCTGACCCAGTACAGTGCCTGGTTTTAGGAGTCTTGATGCTGGCATGGTGCTAAGGCACATGACTAAGGTCAACAGCTGTAGAAGGTTCTATACAGGAAACCCTCCTCCCTCTTCTGGATATCACTGTTCCATTATCATCTCAAAAAAGTTCATTTACATTTATCCCATCTTTTTCTGCCATACTGTTGCACCTAGTTGACCCTTTGGCTGTCTATTTTTCTCTCAGGGTTATTTTGTTGTTGTTCTTATTTTGTTATACTGCTATTCAGCTGTAAGATTCTGAAGGGGCAAGTCTTCACCCAGTAATTATCTTTCTACACCTCCAGAACGTTTTCATGTGGAAATTGAATGAATATTGTGTTATTTATCTAAGTCATTAAACAAATGATTTTAGTGTCTTGCATATTTTAAAACTCTGACAATTACAAGATGATGAGTTTTCCAGTACCTTATAAGATTATTGCATATTAGCTAAGTTTAAATGCAAAGGTAAAATAAGTGACTTGGGATTTCAAATCATTTAAATAGGTTCAAAATAAATGTTTAGAAGGGACAGGACATTATGAAGTTAAAAATATTAAATAATTAAAGAATACCCTGGGTCAATGACTAGCAGAAATGTTAGGCTATAAATTGTTTGAAGAGTATCTGCCTACCATTAGAGTTAGAGATTCTAGTCATGAACTCAAAAAATTGGCCATTCCTTGAGATGCAGGTGAAAATGAACTCACCAAGGGAGTTCATTTACTATAAGTAAGAAGCAGTAGAGGTTCATGAGAGAAGTGTGGAGAATTTAAATATTCAGACTCAGAGAATTTAGAAGAGATCAGAGAATTGGAAGGCATTTGAGAAAACACAATAAATTTATGCAGAGATTTGAAAGACAAGGAAAAGAAGATGAATTTTCAAGGAGAAGAAATGTAGTCTATTAAAAAAAAGGAGAGGAAAGGAAAAAAAGTATTGCTTGTAAATGACTGTTAGCAATGCACTTTGAGAAACTTTGAATATAAAACATGGAGGGCAAGTAAAGTTCTATGGATGCTACAAATTGGCATCAAGTATATAGAAAGGAGGTAGTAGCATGAGGAACAGTCCTGCACAATTCTCTATTAGAATGGGAAACTTAAATATATGCTAAACACAATGTGAAAAATAAACAATGAGGGAGAAATTGCAGGCAAAATGGAAAGAATACTTGATGGCACAAGAGTTTTCAGAGATGTTGAAAAACAGATAAAACAAGATGAATTGTTCACAAAATTGATGAATTTAAACAAAAAGAACAATGATTATTCTGGAACAAAGAAAAATAAGCTAATATGTTGACCATTCTGAGGAAGTTTGGAATAGCAAGAAGGTAACTTTTAAAAAGCTTGCTAATAGTAAATAATTCCAGATTATTTTTTTAAGTTTCTTAAGAGGTAACTTGGAGTTTGGAAACATCTGTGCATTCAACAAGCAGTGCTATCAGTTCCCTATCAGTTGCCATAAGATCTTAAATTTAACTTTTTCTAATCTCTCTAACTCTCAAGTTCTTCTTTAGAATGAGGTTATTTGGACACAGAAAAATGATGCCCATATTCTTCTTCAAAGGATTTGTTTTTATTTATGGTGGTGTTATCTGTAGTTAGAAGTCAGCTGTTAGCCCCTTCAAAGATTATCTCAATGGCATTAGGGAACTTCAGTCAAGGCCAAGCCCTTCAAAGGATAGCCTATATATGCAATGACTGATGGGAACAAGGCCAAACATAACTGATAATTTTAGACTAATTTTAGACAATTCAGATTGGACATCTTACCTTTGGAACTACATTGGTGTTGGTCAACTTTTTTGTTTTGACCAGTTTGGACATCTCCTTTACCCAATCAAACTGCTTCCTCCCCTTTTAAAGATGTGTTTATACTAAGGTAAACTTGGTTCCAAACTCAGTACAAGGGAATCTATTTTTTAACTGAGATTTTCGTGAGAATTCAAAGAGATGGTGGTAAATATGAAATGATTTTAAACTGGATAGATGATAAAAGCTTTGAGAGATCATAGCTTATTTACAAATTCTATTTCATAATGAATCAAGATACATTCTTCTGACTATTACTAAAATTATTCATTTTCACTAAATATTTTTAAGTTATTTTGCAATATCTGTTTTGTAACATACTTGTGGTCTTTTGCAATTTTTCTAGGAGTATGAGTGAATAGTTTTGGGGATAATCCTATACATTTATTTTGTCAAAAGTTGTCATATGTAAGAGATCATTATACTAGTTTCTGGTCATGTGTTAGGTTTTTGTTTGTGGTTATTAGTGACCAGTCCTACTAATGGTTAGTTTTCTGATTTGTGACTCTTCTAAAACATAATAATTATGGAATCAGACTATAGCTAGATTATTGTGTAAGCCTATGCATAAGGAAAAGTGTAGACAATACAGGAAAATTTCACTCAAAAATGCCAGTGGCATTATTCTTTCTGGAAAATGATTGGTAAGAAGCCCAACTACTCAGATTGCCATCCTGATTTCATGCTTTTTCTAAGCTGTATTTATTATGACCAAGACAGATTTCCTTCTTTTATATCTATTGCTAAAGATATGTTGGCAATAGCAATATATTCAGGGGCAACGTTTAGTGTTTCAAGAACCTCAGTTTCCCTGAAGTGAGTAGAGAGTGATGGTTGATAAGAAACCATTGTTGAGAATGAGTTCACATCAGCAAAGCTATAACTCCATTCAAAGGGCCAGCAGTTCACTCTGATAGTGTTCTCCTGAGAAGAATAGGTTTCCATTTAAGCAGCAGGATGTGATGAAAGGATAGGAAATGGTTGTTTTGTCAATACTCAATGGATATACTTTATATAGCTATGACCTACCTCTTCTTCATAAATCATCTCAAAAGTTAACTTTTGAGTTCATGTTGAAATATGTTTTTGAAAGGATAATCTGCCACTGATAGAATAGTTAGCACCAAGCATTTTTTCATCTTTAGTCGGGATATTCTTGCTTTTCTTTCATATTTTCCACTATCTTGCTTGATCTGTTTTCACCACGTGAACACAGAACTTACAGCTCGGGTGAGAATGTATTCAGAAAAGAAACCATTTTTCAGTTTTGTATGACTTATTCATGATATTTGTCTGTACAGATTTAAACAACTAACAACTTTGATTAATAATCCACAGAGATGAATGTTCAAAATATGTTTCCATGATAACACAACAATTTGCCAAATGAGTGAATTCAGTTAATTTGAGAAGAAAAAATCAACAAATAGGTCTATTTTGGTGTACTTAAGAAATCCAGTTAAAAATCTCCTAGGGTTTAAAACTGAACCTGAATGAGTTAAAATTCTTGGCAATTTATATAAGCTCCTGACTGAATCTGTTCAAAAAAAGTCTAAAAAGATATCCCATTCATTTAATAGTTTATTCTAGCATAATTTTGTAGGCTACATGTATAAACTAAATAATTAGTTATGTAAATGTTTATATGGAGTAAAACTAACACATTAGAAAAGATATGCTGTGAAAACTAAGTGTCCCTTACGTTGCTGGACTGGGACATGCAATATGTACACCAATGTAATCACTCTTCAGAGTTATTTTCTACACATATAAATCAATACATGAATACTTCCACATAGGCACATGCTTCACTTTTCTTTATATGAATAAGAGCACATTTTTAAAAAAAATCCCTCACCTTGTTGGCCGGGCACCATGGCTCGTGCCTGTAAGCTTCAGCCTATGAAGCGGCCGGGGTTAGGGATCGCGGTTCGAGTCCCACCCGGGGCCCATAACGAGACCTAATTCCAAAAAAATAGCTGGCGTGGTGGTGCGCGCCTGTAATCCCAGCTACCTGGGAAGCTGAGGCTGGGGATTGCTTGAGTCTGTGGTACCCCGGGCGTCGAGAGCCGGCGGTTCCACGGGCAAAAACAGCGAGACCTAGTAAAAAAAAAAAAAAAAAAAAAAAAAAATTCCTCACTTTGTTTTGTTTTCTTGTATCTTAACAAAATAATTTTGATTAGAAAAATTTTTAAGAAGTTTAAAATCTGCTATATAGCTAGCTACTATAAACATTCTGGAAGCTCTTTTAATTTCAACTATATGCTGAGGAAATGACATTTCATTTATGTAATGGAAAGTGTACACAGACTAGTTTCGTAATGAATTTCCCAACTAAATTAATTTAAACCACAGAGAAAGATATCTGATTTGGGTCTATGTAAAATAGCCCATACAGCTCTTTCAAGAATAATCTGAAATAAGAGATTTGAGGGAAAAGGTATTTAGGGAATATTTTATAGTAGTCTACATGATGAAGACCAGATTAACAGTGGAGACATTAGGAACGTAGTGACCAAGCCATTTGGAGCAATATTTCATTGAAAAAAGCAAAACACCAGGCTAGTTTGAATGAAAGTGAGGGAGGTAAAGAATAAATCCCAGGGTTTTTTAACACAGGAAGCTCAGTGGATGGTAACAGTAAAAATTTTCCAGTTTGAAGAGGATGCATTAATTTATATGATCCATAATTAGCATTATGAACACTCCACATTTAGAAATAGGCTTGTTGAATAAAATAATGATATTAACTATTTATTCAATCTTGTGAGAATTCTTATTATATTCAAAGTATTATCACTAATAACTTGTTACATATTTATCTTATGAATAGAAAAAATGTATTTTTGTCAGAAAAACACAAGCTTTATTTCATTTGTGTGAGAAAAATAGAAAATTAAGTTTGGAACATATTATACATGACTTAAAGTCTCAAATAGAAAATATAGAATGATTTTCTTATTGCCTTACAGTTGTTCTTTATATTTTATCCAAAATACCTCAATGTAAGGATTCGTTAGTGTTTTGAGTAGTTATTGTTATTTTAATCTACTTCTGACATTGTTTAATTGTGTTATTTTAACAAGTTTTCCATAAGCTAACTAGGCTTCTATCCTCATATTTTAAACAAAACAGTAAAAAAAAAAAAAAAGCAAAAAACAAACAAACAAAAAAACTACCTAAGTTACACCAGAGACATGCAACAGAATACTATGATCATCAATGGTTAGAAACAAAACATTTGGAAGATAGTTATTTATGAATGAGAAGTCATTTGTATCTGCCTGTGGTTCATTGTGTCAACAGGATAATTATGTGTCAGTTATTCAGTTAATAGATTACTTACTAAGATATAATTGAACTCTAGTACCCAAAGTATGCAAGCTATGAGGTGATATGTATTGGAGTGAGATTCAAGACAGGAAAAAAAGAAATATGCAATCAGAAAAAAAAACACAGCAGATTAAAGCATTTAGATTGATAAAGAGCTTGCATTTGACTAAGAAAGATAAAAAGTTGTCAAGATATATGAGAACACATCCGAAAAATTTGACAGAGCATTATATAGCTGACTAGACTAATGTTGGGGCTCGGACTCCAGTACCACAGGGTATTTTGAATGCAAACACTCCAGGCAATTAGAGTATTGAATTTAATATGGATACCCAAAGAGTGTTCTGTATAAGAGATTGTAATTCAATGTTCAAGTAACTATCCGTATTAGCCACTATTTGCATTCAGTTTTATGTAATAGACTGTAAGTACTGTAGAATCATTCCATCCTCAGAATACAAAATATTTTGTAAACAACTAATATGGAAGTAGCATAATGGATCAAGTATGTAAAAGCAGAGATGAATACAACTTTCTTGAATCTCCTTTGCTCATAATTTAAGAGATGTGGAAGAACTCTGCAGTGATATTTAGCATTCATCACTACGATTATGACATGAGCATGAAATGGATATGAAAAGATACCTGACTAATGCAAATGGATTTGGGTAAAAACAATCCTTACAACTGAATTAAGATATAGCAATTTTACAACAAACTCTGGCAAAAAGGAAGAAGGGAAAACAACAATTGGGTGTATATTAAATCGGTTTTCATTCTAAAATAATTTCCAAGCTACTGACTCAGTTATTTTCATTGATATCCCCTTGGTCAAACTATGCCATACTTAAAAATCCAGTTGCAAGAGAGTCTAGGAAATATGGTTTTTTTTTTCTCTGTTTGTTTTTGTTTTGTTTTGCTTTTAATCCCTTGTTTATTTACTTACTTGTGTGTATGCTTACGTTAAGCGCATTGATGGCCCTAGCAAAATTAGAATTTTCTTAACAAAGAAGAAATGGAGGAATGGATATTAAGTCAAAGATTCTGCAATTTTTTACTGCCTTCTTCCTGTGATGTAGAGAGAAAGAAAGGTGCCTTGATACAGTGACTGAAAATGCAACAAACTCTTTCAGACTTTATAAAAGCCTGCTTTTCTCAAGTCTCTAAACAATGGAAGCAACCACCTTATAGTATAGATTAATATAAAAAATATATCTTAATGAACCACTATTATCTGATTTGTCTATGATGTGAAGCAGAACATAATTTCAGTTTAATAAATATGCCACCCAAGGGTTTAGTTAATTCCAGTCTAACTAGATGCTGATATGTAGGATAAATGCAATAAACTAGTGGAAAGAAATTTCTTCATGTAATGCTAGGCTGGGTTCTCATTGTCTTAAGACAAAAGATTGAATGTTGGAGACCTAGCTTTCATTGTTGGCTGCTAGGTGAAGCCTGAATGGGTAGAGGCTGAAAATGAAGTATAGAATTTGGAATTAAAGCATTTCCTAAAAACAGAGACTAGAAATTGTAAGGAAGAGGACATAAAGAATATGCACTAAAATAAAGTGCAATATGAGTTGTTCATGCAATAAATCACCAAAAATTCAAAAGCATTGCTATTTTTGGAACGTCAGTCTAGCTGAGACAATTTGGCGTTTATCCATTAAAAGGACTTTAAAAGTAGCAGGAAATTGGTGTTGGTGAGTGAGTAACAGGTAAAGTGGGGTTCAGTGTTAAAAATTCAGCCATTGAAAGAGTGTAGTTTCCAGATTAGAAGCTCAATTGAGTGAATCCAAGGCAGGAATTCGCACTATGGGAAAGGTCCATAGAACAAACATACTGGAAACTGGGTGGTAGTAAAAAAGACCCCAGTCAGTGTGGACTGAGATACTACTGTATAAGATAAAACATTAAACTTTTAAGCTTACAAGCATAGAATTATTTAAAATCTTTTGAGAAAAACAGGGTTGGCTCAACAGTATGGGATGGAAGGAAAACAAACCTTCCTATAGAGGTTAAGTGGCCTAGAATGAAAATGTGAGCAATTCAAAATGGAATGTCCAAGTAGGTCATTATAACTTAAGCATTATTTTATGACTTTTGTGATTATCAGATACAAAATAAACAAATATTTTATAATGCCTATAACAAGTTCTATTTTAAGCGAGCATAAGAAGCAGTTGCATGTAAATTGAAAGATGCAGGAGTTCATGTTAATATGAAGAACCTTAATGAGAAAGTACCATACTATGCTGTTATTATCACTAAATTCCAATATAATTTGATTTTTAATACCATTTTAACAATATCCATTAAGGCAAATAAAGCAATAGAAATTGAAACTGTTAAAAAGTAATCAGAATTGATAACAGCAACAAATATAGGCCTAGAAAGGATATGCCACAGATTGTTTCTATGCCTTCTTTTAGAATAGCAACAGAAATTGTTGGTAATCAGGAAGGGCAAATAGCTATGATTTGAGATAGGTAGAAACAAATATGATATATTAAATTCACATGAAATAAGTGTCTAGCCTTGATCCTTTGTAACACAGGGTTTTTCTGTCTATAAACATCTTTTTTAAACAAATGAAACTGACTTTGAAATGTCCATTCTTTAAACTATCGTCCACAAAGAGGTTTGTGAGAAAAAGTGCAATTTTTCAATTCAGTTCACATATATTTACTGCTGTTAAGCTAACCTGATCCAGGAAACTATCCATGTCTTTGTGGAAGGCAGATTTCAAAGACTTTCAAAGATGTTCCTGATGATACCCACCTGCTGCTATTTAATCTTGTTCTTTGTGTGTGACCTAGACAAAATAACTCACTTTTAACTTGCTACTTAACATGTAGCAAGGGGGTGAAAAAACACATCCACCACTAGGTTTTAAAAAGATGATGTCTCTTACTGTCCCTTTTATTCTATTGTTTTTTTTTTGTTTGTTTTGTTTGTTTGTTTGTTTTTGGCAAAGGCTATGTAATAAGCACTATGCCATGTAGTAAAGGTCCACAAATAGGACAACCTGCTGTTCAACAGCTCCTGATAGTTAATTTCTGTAAAAACCAAGTGCGCTTAGAAGCAGATGTTTACCTACTTGAAATGTAACTCACTCCCAAATGATGCTTGGATTACAAACCATAAAACCTCTATGCAGAGACCCCAACAAAGTCATGCTCAGAACTCTTGGCCCACATAGCTCTTTTAGTGATAAATGTGTTTTGATTTAAGCAGATACTATATATATATATATATATATATATATATATATATATATATATATATATATATATATATATATATATATATATATATATATATATATATATATATATATATATAACAATTTGTTATACAATGGTAGGTAACTAATACAGTCTGGTAGGTAAAGAAAACTAAATAAAATAACATGTTTCTATTTAGAAATTCTCAGATGGGAACATTCCTGAAAGCATTAGTAACCACAGTGTTGGTCATTAACAACAGCACTGTGAGAGAGCGACACAGAGACAGAAACAGAGATGGGGGTAGGGAGGTAGAAAAATGAAGAAAGAGAGGTGAGCAGAGAGACAGAATCTTTTGAAACCATGGAAAAGTGAGAATAAACAAAAATAAAATATTTTAAGGGGTAATATTTTATCAATTTATTCAGAGAAATTCAAGCATGATGATTATGAACATATTAATTGAATGGAAGTGCCTATGCCTGGAGGAACAGGGAAACTACTACTGGCTATAGTATAGTGTAGGGCATTTGAAAGGTAAGATATTTGAACTTAGGCTAGGGAAATACATTAATGAAAATGATAGAAAAACTTTAATGCAAAACTAGAGTGTAAGCAATGAATAGTTTGGGCTTAAGTGAAGATTACATTCATTTTTGCTGTAGTGTGCAATGTGATGTGAACTGGAGAAGAGGGATAAACAAATAATTAATATAATTAAACTTGAAAAATTTCATGCTGATCAGCATTTGCAAGTGGCTTTTGTTGCAAATGGAAATTGACATAATGGGAGGACACTGGACTAAATAACAAAAATATCCTAAGGGGAAAATTTTTGAAAACTAGAAGAATGAAGTTGAATTTAGACTAAGTCAATGAAGGAAGAAACTCCTCATCAAATCTTTTTAACTCTTCTATTGCCTATGAAAAGGAGTTGCCTGTACATAAACTATAGTCAAAATTATTTATAGAAAGGATAATTTGACTGGTGGCACATTTTTCTCAGCTATTCATACTTTGAAAGAGACAGTGGAACAAGACCACAAATACAAAGAACAGATTTAAAGCCATTCTATAAGAACAAATGTATGAAATGACAGATGCATCAGCTTGAAAAAGACTAGTAATGGCATATGCATTTCAAATGTTGTCAGGAGGAAATAGGAGTAGGTCTGTCTGTAGATCCAGTGGGTTCCATTGACAAGAATGCTATACTCAATTCCAGGAATTAAATATGTGCGATTGTCACAGGAAATGTGAAATGAATGAAAAAATAATCCTTGACTTCATGGAATTTGTGAATATGTGTTAAATGGGAAGAAGTGTTTAGATATTTACTGAGGAGAGGACAAGAATAAAGTATAAAATATCACTACATGATCTCCTAAGGGAACTCACCATTGTCCTGAATAATTTATTCTGTCACAATATGGAACTGTATTTCCCACATTTATTTTATTCATTCTAAGAAGTGGTTGTGCTCTAGAAGAAATGATGATGAAAGGAGTATATCTTCTCATTCACTGGCAGAGAGCAGCATGCAGCTGTCAAAAGAAAACAGAAAAATGTTAAAAGCAGGGATTCTGGTTATATGACATAGAAACCTGAGCCAGTAGTAGTAATCATGATTTAATCATTGTCCCAAACTGTCTGCTGAAACTTTCTTGGAAAAGTGGATGTGAAGTAAACTGACAGAGTATACAAAAGGGTCAGAGATCTCTTTATTCCAGAAACTCAGGTCAAAGAGGCAAAGTGTGACTATGAAGAAGTTGTCATACATATGACAGGTTGACTGCCCATCAGTACCCAGAGTAATGGCAAGAGTGGAGGTTCAGATTCACTTTTGTTTGTTTCTCAAAAAGACAACAAATACAAGGAATGGCTGGTCTGACTTGTGCAATTGACACGCTTTTCTCTCAGAAAACTTGAGCATGTTGATATGATGGCACTGTATATATTTAGTATGATATAGGAAGTTTTATCTGGGCAAATGCTGAATCCAAGTTTCAATTCAGCCTTTTCCCCCCACAGCTCATTCCCTGAGGAGAATAGTACTAACTATTAATAACATGGCTTATTTCAATTGCTTCTCCTTTATTTTCCCCCATAACAAGTGATGATTTGCAGCAACAAGACTGAAATATCCCTAATATATCATGAACTAAATTACAAAAAAAAAAAAAACACCTTCTTTCCTGTCACTTAAATATCTGACTCCATATCTGCTACTTCCTTCTGAGTTTTAATACTCTGGGTTGAATCTACTTTCAGGTCACTGATATAACTATCAGTTTCCAAGTATATTTTCACCCTACTCAATCACCTGCATCTTCCTCTCTGAGATTTTCTTTCATTGTTTCAGCTTTTAAGTTCAGGATTCATGTCCATTCTCCTCTATTTGCAAGTGTGATCCAAAAGTCTTCATTACTGGTAATGACATAAAGGGCATCATGTAATGGATATCAGTAATGAAGACTTTTGGGCTTCACGAAAAACCTAGATGGATTTTCATCTTGGTTTCCCAATTTGAAAGCTGCACTAGATTCTAAATTTCCATTTTTCTCCTTTGAAAGTGTTTACAAAAAAATTGTACTTAATATTGCCTAGAGCATAATAGGTATTGTATAAATGTGAATTAACTTCCTTCCTTATTTGCCCAATTCTATATAAATAATTCTCAGGAAAGGTTGGACTATGAATAAAATTAAAAAAAAAAACAACTTTATGATTTCTAAAGATAACTCAGAAATGTCCTGAACAGTTTATCTGTCAGAATAATGAATTTTATATACCACATTCTCTCAATCTAATAAGTGGTTGCACTCTAGGAGATGTGATGATGAAAGAAACATATCTTCTCATTCACCAGCACAGAGCAGCACACTGCTGCTTGGGGTGTGTTTCCATAGATATATCAGAATGGCTTCTTAGGTGGGCTTATATAGAAATCTCTTAAGGCATTCTTTCCTTCCCTTTAGCAGACAGCAGTGGTCCTGGCACATAAGCAGATAGACACTGGTTTGAGGTTGATGAATTCCAAAGAAATCAGGCTCAAACCAAATATTTAACTTGTAGTTCTCCTAGTTTGGGCAGAAGAGGGAAGTTTTGGATATGTGCTGTGCTGACACTAAATCAGAGAGTATCAATCAACCATTATACAGTTAGCTGATACTTGAGCCTACACGCATCAAAAGAAAAGCCATACATTTGTAGCAAAATATTGATTTAAATTCCATAATAAGGACCTAGTGAAAGACACCCAGGTTTATCAACATATGACAGATTAACCTCTGGTTTTCTGGTTAAAAATGGACAGTAGGATTTCACTGTTTCGGAGTTTGGGGAGCTCCCTATTGGTAAAACCAGTTTATTTCACAGTGGAGCTAGATTAGCTATAGCCCTTAATTTTATTGAAAATGGCTTTCTACTATTTTGTAGGCAGAATAAGAGTAAAGATGATATCTTTGGTAAAGTTGGATGGGAGTGGAGTCTAAGTTTGGTATGAGGAGCCTATTAATCTTAGATAGGAAATGTTGCCCATAAATCTTTTAGTAGTTTTCATCACAAAAGTTTTTTTTTTTTTTCATTTTCAGAAATGTTTAAACTCCTTTGTGTTTCATGATCATACTTCAGTTTATGAATTTCATTTCTTAAATAACCTACTAGAACATATCTGCAATTCTATCAAATTTTCAAAACTATGTTTACTTCTCACCACAATCTCTGACTCTAGAAAAAGAGCTCTAGTGTAGAAAGATTTTTTTTTTGTGAGTGTACTGTCATGCATCAAGTGACTTGAAGAGTTTGAAAGACATATGTGAGTAATCAAAGATAATTTCATCTTGAGAGGAAAATATTTCAACAAGTTTATTCATACTAAACACACCAATTTTATTTTTATTTTTACTTTACAGATAATCATATCTAATCAATAATTTCCTCATATCTTTACTTATTTTCAATATTTGGTAAATAGGTAAAGTTTGTGGCATTATTCCTTCTTTCCCTCCTCCCTTACTCCCTCCCTCTTTCCCTTCCATCTTTCTTAAGGTATCATTATAATAATACATAAATTTCAGATATGTGTCATTCAGGGCTGGTTGTAGGGAAGGGGCAGGGAGGGGCAGGTGGTAAGTCTGCCATAATCTCCTCTGGGTTTGCCTTCAACATGAGAGCTCTAATCAGGAGTGATATCTTAAGACAATATCCATCCACAGAAACCAAACCAGTGAGATACAGGTGGAAAGTCCCTTAAAATGTGCCACCCGGGCAGGGCTCAAGGGGAACAAGGCGAGCACCACACGCACTGAACTGGGAGAACCAACAAAATATGACGCTTACAATGTCACCGAGGAGATGTGAACAAAAACTTGGCACAGAGAAGCTGTCAATAAGGGCACTGCACACCCTCTTTGTTTAGAGGGAAGATACCGCTGAAAGCCGGGCGTGGTGGCTCGTGCCTGTAATCATCAGTTTGCGAAGCAGCCGGGGCTAGGGAATGAGGTCTGAGTCCTGATCGGGACAACACAGCGAGACCTAGCCCCAAATATCTGGGCGTGGTGGTGATCGCCTGTAATCCCAGCTAAATGGGAAGCTGAGGCAGGGGATTGTTTGAGTCTGTGGTACCACAGTAGCCTGGGGTTCCACAGGCAAAAATAGCAAGATCTAGACTCAAAAAAAAAAAAAAAAAAAAGAGGCTTGTCTAGTGGCAGTGGCCCCACAGCAAAGCCCCAAGGGAGGAGACCTACCATCAGCTGATGGATGTCCCTTTGAGGATCTGCTCTTACAAAATATAAGGCGGAGTCATGGCCCCAAAGCCAAAGACCTGAAGCATGACTGAAGGAGCAACAAAACGTGGCACAAACTGCGGAGATGAGACCCACCAAGACCAAAGGTGCTCCAAAAGCAGTACAGGAAAGAAACAGCACGTTCTACCAAGTCCCGGGAAATCGCACCCTCACCAAGGACGAGAGAATGGATCAAGAAAAAAAAAAAAAAAAAAAAAAAAAAAAAAAAAAAAAA
>PVHY01013704.1:5287-16279 GCA_004024945.1 Uropsilus gracilis
ATATAGGGAAAATCAAACAAACAAATAAAAAATGAAAACAACCAATGGGACTGAACCATGGAACGAGAGAGGAGGAGGGGGAAGAAGGCAGGGGAGGTGAAGCGTACAAAAGATCAGGATAGTTAACAAATGTTAGTGAAGTGGGAAAGCCCCGGGATAAAATAAATAAATAAATAAAATAAAACAACAACAACAACAAAAAACCACACACACACTGCAACAACAACAACAACAAAAAAAAAGTTAAACCTTGATATTCTAGTGTTTTTTGTTTTTGTGTTTTTGTTTTTGTTTTGTTTTTGAGACTAGGTCTTGCTATGTTGCCTAGGATAGTCCCGATATGGGATCAGATCTGGGATCTCGTGGACTTAGGCAATCCCGAGCCTCAGACTCCCAAGTAGCTGGGATTACAGGCATGGCCACCACACTCAGTTATTTTTTGGGACTAAGTCTCGCTGTGTTGCCCTGAGTGGGACTCGAACCGCGATCCCTGGTCCCTGCCCTATGTAAGCTTCATAGGCTGAAGCTTACAGGCATGAGCCACCATGCCTGGCTGATACTCAGCTATTTTTTTTTTTTTTGAGACTAGGTCTAGCTATGTTGCCCGGGGCGGGTCTCGAACTCACAGTCTCAAGTGATTCCTAGCCTCAGCCTCCATTCCTAGGCTGGGATCCCCTGATATTTTAGTGTTTTTATTGTATCTTTGGAAAATCAGATATTGCTTACTGCAGTAATATATAAATGCATCTAATTTTGTGTACGGAGTTTTTAACCAGCCATGATGTTAACTGTGAAACTGGTTTTCTGTGAAAAGTGATGTTTTTTGTTTGTTTGTTTTTTGAGACTAGGTCTGGCTATTTTTGCCCATGGAACCACAGGCTCACGTTGCCCAGGGTACCACAGACTCAAGCAATCCCCAGCCTCAGCTTCCCAGGTAGCTGGGATTACAGGCACGTACCACCACGCCCAGCTATTTTTTGGGGTTAGATCTCGCTGTGTTGCCCTGAGTGAGATTCAAACCATGATCCCTAGCCCCAGCCGCTTCATAGGCTGAAGCTTACAGGCACAAGCCACCGTGCCTGGCTGAAAACAGTAATGTTGCTTGTGAGTAATGACAATTTTGTGTTGTCTTTTCTACTCCTTATGGCTTTTAATTCATTTTATTGCTTTGTGGTTAACTAGGATCAATACAATACTGAGCAGAAGTAGTGATGTTGAACATTACCATATTTCTGATTTAAATAGAAAGCTTCTAGGCCGGGCACGGTGGCTCATGCTTGTAAGTTTCAGCCTATGAAGCGGCCGGGGCTAGGGATCGCGGTTCGAGTCCCGCCTGGGGCCCGTAGTGAGACCTAGTTCCAAAAAAATAGCTGGGCGTGGTGGCGCGTGCCTGTCATCCCAGCTACCTGGGAAGCTGAGGCTGGGGATTGCTTGAGTCTGTGGTACCCCGGGCAAGAGAGCCTGCGGTTCCACGGGCAAAAATAGCAAGTCCTAGTCTCAAAAAAAAAAGAAAGAAAGAAAGAAAGAAAGCTTCTAACTTTTTTCCCATTTAGTGGTATATGCTGAGATCTTTTGTAGATACCTTTTTTTATTTTTTTAGGCATAGGAAGGTCCCTTCTATTTAGTTAACTCAGAATTTTTATCAAGAGTGGGTAATTTAGCTGGGTGTGGTGGCCCACGCCTGTTGTCCAAGCCCTGAGAGGCAAGAGGCTTGGGATCACTGTTCTGAGACTACTCTGGTCTTGGAAAAACACCTGGTCTTGAAAAATCAGTTGGGTACAGTCCCGGGTACCTATAATCCCAGCTACCTGGGAGGCTGAGGCTAGGGATCGCTTGAGTCCCCGGTACCCCAGGCAACTTGAGTCTGTGGTGCCCAGGACAACACAGCAAAACCTAGTCTCCAAAAAAAAAAAAAAAGAGTGGGTAATTTGCTGGGCACGGTGGTGTGTGCCTGTAATCCCAGCGCTGGGAAGCTGAGGCCAGGGATCACTTGAGTCTGTGGGTTTGGGAACATAGTGGATAATTTTCTTTGTTTATGTGAATCTTTTGAAATAATTATATGCAGTTTTTCTTTTAATCTGTCAATGTGATGATGTCTATAGACTTTTCTAACAATAAGCTAGTTGCATTCCTGGTATAAATTCAGATTGGTAGGGTTAATCATCTTTTTCTATGCTTTGGAATAATTTACCAATTTTTCTTTTCCTAAGACTTTTGCATTTATTTTTACTGTTCTCATCTTGTTATCAATGTCATACAGGCCCCATGAATAAATTAAGGGCTATACATTTTGTTTTTGAATTATCTGAAAGATCTTTTATAAAAAAGTTGGTAACACTTTGTACATATTTTGCCCTGTTTTTTATTTTCCTATTATGGGAAGATGTTAAACTACTTTCTTTAACAGTTATAGGCAAATCTGGTTAAAGTCCTATGTTTTCCTTTTATGGGGGTGCTTAAAAAAATAAGTATTTAATCACAGTTCTAGCATTAAGAAATCTAAAATCAAGATGTCATTGCTATCTCTTTAAAAGTTCTGGAGGGCTGGGTACAGTGGCGCATGCTTGTAAGTGACAGCTCATGGAGTCGCAGCAGGGTCTGGGGATCCCAGTTCAAGTCCCACTCGGGCAACAGAGTGAGATCTAGTCTCAAAAAATAGCTGGGCATGATGATGCATGCCTGTAATCCTAGCTACCTAGGAAGCTGAGGCTGGGGACTGCTTGAGTTCATGGCACTCTGGGCAACGTGAGCCTGCGGTTCCCTGGGCAAAAATATCAAGACCTAGTCTCAAAAAAATAAATGAATAAATAAAAATAAAAGTTCTAGAGAAAGAATCTTTCATTGTCTTGTCTTGGTAGCTGCTGGCAATCTCATAAAAACTGAATATTCACGTAGCCTACAATCGAGTAGTGCTAGCAGATTATATTCCAGAGAAGCAATTATTCCTACAACTTAGAAGACAGTCATATAAATGTTTATGGAGAACCATTTATAACAATAAAAACAAGAAACAGTGAAAATGTCAGGAAGGGACCAGATACACAGGCTAGTAAATTCCCTCTGAGGACTATTATATGGCAGCAAAAAATAAATGGACTACATTCACACATAACATGGATGAATCTTAGAAATAATGTTGAGGGGGAGGTGGGCAGGGAGGAAAAAAAAAGAAATAATGTTGACTGAAAACAGCAAGTGCCAGGAAATTATAAACAAGATACCACTTTCACAAAGATCAAAAACAAGTAAAAATAGCCAGGCACAGAGGCTTGTGCCTGCAAGCTTCAGCCTATGAAGCAGCCAGGGCTAGGGATCGCGGTTCGAGTCCTGCCTAGGGCCCGTTGTGAGACCTAGTTCCAAAAAATAGATGGGTGTGGTGGCGCGCACCTGTAATCCCAGCTACCTGGGAAGCTGAGGCTGGGGAATTGCTTGAGTCCGTGGTACCCCAGGCAACGTGAGCCTGCAGTTTCATGGGCAAAAATAGTGAGACCTAGTCTCAAAAAAAAAAAAAAAAAACCAGCAAAAATAAGTTAAGCCATGTATAAGAAAAGGAAACAAGTACACTCTAAAACAAAGGAATTAGGAACACCAAATTTGAAAGAGGAGTCACCTTTGGTGTAAAGGAAAGAAGAGCATACAAATTCAAAAATGTTCTAGTTCTTGGGTTTGTATGATAGACCATGGATGTGCATAAGTGTTCATTATTAAGTTCTAAAATAGTATGTGACATGTATTTTGGCACATGTGAACTATTATATTAAAAGATAAAAAGACATATCCCCACAGATACAGAGCTATCCACTGACATAAGACAAGTAAACAGTCATACAGACATAAACACATCTTACAAAATGAAATAAACTTAAATGCACCGACAACTACATTTTCAAAACACACAAAAACATGAATATATTAGCATGTAAACTGACAAATTCCCATTTACATAAGCACATTCCTATCAGACCATTAGTCTGTAGGGAGGTGGTTCCTAAGTTGTGTACAGGACCATTAGGGAGCTGTAGCTGTTCACACACAACAAGTGGGTCTCCCAGAGAGTACCTTCCCACTCCATCAAGTTCAGATTGCCCTGGGACCTACCTGATTTCCGAGACGCCACTTTCCATGGGGCCAGCTTCTTGCGCTACACAGAAAAGATTTCAGAATCTGAAAAGGAGCCCCCACATCTCTAGATCCACCCTCATTTTGGTGGAACCTTCCAATTACAAGTGGCATGACCCCCAACTTAGTCTAGTGTAGCCCACCCTTGGGCCACCTCAATGATGCTGTACTCACTGGGGGTGGTGGGAGCACAAAGTTGTCTGGGAAAACTCCTCTTCTGCCTTGAGACTCTCCTTCCCACCAGCCCTTATCCTCTGTGGTCTGTGAGAAAGATGTGGTATGCATGTGAGAGACAGGTCCCTGAGTTTCTTTTTTTTTGAGACTAGGTCTCACTACTTTTGCCTGTAGAACTGCAGGCTCATGTTGCCCAGGGTACCACAGACTCAAGCAATCCCCAGCCTCAGCTTCCCAGGTAGCTGGGATTACAGGCACGTGCCACCACGCCCAGCTATTTTCTTGGGACTAGGTCTTACTATGTGCCCCTGGCGGGACTCGAACCGTGATCCCTGGCCCTGGCCATGGCTTTCTAGGCTGCTGCCTACAGGCATGCACCACCATGCCCAGCCAGGTCCCTCAGTTTCTTTCTTTTGGGGGTCCACCCCTTCTCAACAGTCCCTTCCCCACCCTTCACTGCATCCATCCCTGCCCTGTGCCCTCGCACCTTCCTCAGGACTTTGACCACATCTCCCCTCCGTAGGGCCAACTCGTCTGGGGCCTCGGGCTGGTAGTCAAACAGCACCCGGTAGATCTCAGGGTGGGAGACTAAGGGAAGGTTAGTCAAATCACCGTCTCCAAATCACAGATATCAACCTAGGTGGCTTCTGACTCTCAGCTCCCAAGTTAGGGTGGCTTGGGGGAAGGAATTCCCAGGGAACCTTCTGGTTGCTTGCTCACCTGTCTGAAGATAGTCTGGAGGGCTGTCAAAGGTCAGGCTTTCCAGCTAACAGGAGCAGGGGCAAAGAAAAACAAGCTGAGTCCCCCACCGCCCTGTGACAAATTCACTTCTGCCCACTCCACGCAGGTTACCTTGGGAGGCCGCTGGGGACCAGGGCTGACTGAAGGCATGTCTGGATTGCCAAGGCCTAAGTGGGAGACAGCAAGATTAGAAAGGTGGTCTTAATTCACAATCTTAATTCACATGGGAGATGTCAAAGGGGGTTACAGAGCTTGGAGGGATCACGGCTCAGGATCACTGGGAGGGTCACTGGAGATTGCAGTCTTGTCACAGGGATTCACAGGGCCACAGGGTCCAGGTCTCACTTGGGGGCCCACTGTCCAGCAACTCCACAAAGTTGGATGGGAAGGCTCCCAGCTGCCCGTTCTTCTTCCCCAGCCACCAGCCGTCCTCAATCTGGGGAGGGGGAAGGACGCAGGGGCATCTGGGTTCTGTCCCAAGGGTCTCTCTAGAAATTTTACATCTGTGGTTCTGTTCTGTTCTGCCTGATGATCCCCTACCTTACTCACTTAACTTTCCCATATTTCCCCCATCCCCGTCCCCACCAATCCCCTGGTCCATACCCTCGCTATACCCATCCCCCCTCACCAGAAGACGTGCATCCATCATCTCCCCTAAGTAACCCTCTCAACAGCTCATCCTCTCACCTCCTTTATCACTTCCACAATCTCCCCAGCTTGCAGCTTCAGTTCGTCCTGCTGCTCTGGGTTGTAGCTGAAGTTCACTTTGCACCATCTTTGGGGGGCCCGAGATTTGGCAGGGTGACCTAGAGTGGGAGCCAGGTAGCTAGAACCCAGTGCCCAGTCCGGGTGCTAGGGGCGTGACAAGCCAAGAGCTCCCGTCTAGAACCCTATAGGCCCCCGCCTCCAGGGCGGGGCATTGTACTCGAGAACCAATCACAGATCACAGAGAGGCCTCACGTCTCCGCCCAGAGCCGCGTCAGTCATGACCAGGGCCCGCCCGGTTCCGCTGGCTCCGCGAGCCAGCCCACCGGCCCAAGGCTCACCTAGGCGGCGCGCACAGCGCGGTCTCCGGGGTTCACCAGTACCGCGCAGACTCTCCGGGATCTCCTGGCAATAGGGGCACGGGGTGGGGGGTGGAGCTCTCAGTTCGGGCTTGGCGCACGCTGAGACCCCCAGCCCGACATCCAGCCCACCTCACCTGCACCAGACGCTCAGGGAAGAGGCCACAGTGGCCCCCCAGCTCTCCACGCAGCCAGCCCCGTACGGGCCCCGCGCACACCTGCCGGACCACGTCCCCGGGCGCCAGACTCAATTCACTTTCCTTCTGCGCGCGGTATCCAGACAAGACCAGCACCTCTACGGAAGGAGGACGGGACGGGGTTGCGGCTCAGAAGGGCCCCAGCAGTCCCGGGCTCCGTGTAGGAGACAGTGGGAAGGAAAGAGGGATGATGTAGGCTTTCGTTGCCCCTTTCACACGGCTTCCCAGAGGGGCCACCCCAAGCCTTCTGCACATACCCATGGCTCCCGGGGCGCCCTCCAGAGCCCGGCAGGCAAGGCCGTGCAGTCCCGCTGGCCTCGGAGTACTGGGCTCGGGTGGGGTGGGGCATGCTGTGAGATTATGGAGGCGGAGAAACGAGCCGATAGGTCAGGCTCCGGGTGCTGGCAGTGGGTGTTGGAGGGGGCGGCCCGGCTAAGCAGGTTTGTCCCTCTACCCAGGTCTACCCAGGGGTGAAGGCGACTCCAGGGTCTTAGGCCAGGGCTGGGGTCACAGCTTCCACGTGGTCTTTCCCTGCCCAGTCAATTAAGCCCCAGTTTTAGCAGCCTCCCCCTCCTCCCAGCCTTGATCCTGAGGTTCCTACACGTCTTGGGCGCGTAGGAATCTTCCCTAGCCTACTAGCCGCGTAGCTTTTAGCTGCAGGGTAAGAGGTGGGGAGAGGCACATACCATGGCGGGGGGATGGGGAGGGGTTCAGGCAAACAGTAACCGCTCTAAGGCGGGGCCGTGGGCGAAGGGTGTGGTTACCCTTACGTGTACCCTTACACAAGCACATACAAATCTACTCCAAATTTCTGCTTTCCCGGAAGTGTAGCCCTCTGGGCTGGTACCAACTACCAGTGAAAGGATCCCTAGACCTCTTCTTCAAGTCACAGGGGCCTAAGTCTGATTTCCGAAAACTTAACTTTGTCCTGCACACAGCCAAGCCCAGAGCTGGCAAGGAGTGAAGGTTGAGGTCCACTTAGAGCTAGTCCCAAGTAGGCTGGTTTAACTTTCATGCAAGCAGAAGGCTGAATGAGTCTGTTACCCACACCTCTTGACCCCTGCCCCGTACCTTGGAAGTCAAAGTCTCTGGTCATGATACCATAAATGAAAAAAACTTGGTCTTCCTGGGGTGTCCAAGATACAGGGTGAAGATCACAGGATTGAGAATGGTTGAGGCTGAAATGTGGGGCTGAGCAAGAGTCTGGGCCAAGTCCCCACAGACATACTTTGTCTTTCAAGTTCCCTGGAGATACCCACATGCATACACACACTCAGATGACAATGACCAGAGTTCATTTACATCTGCCACTTCATTTATTTTATTTGCAGGAGGAGTTGAAACAAATTTTAAGGGTGTTTTCATTTTCCCCTACACATGAATCATTCAAGTAAAACCAACTTAACTATAGAAATGTAGCAAAGTAAGGGGAAGTAGCACAACCCAAGAGGCAAAGGTTAGGGGGAGGGGGGAAACCGAAGTGGGTGCAGTCCGCATATAACATATGCATAAATGCCTTATGATTCACCTGCTCAGGACCGCCTCCCCAGAAGGCAAGCACAAGGACCCATTTTAAGAGGATGTTTTTCCCCCAAACATCTGAGAATGTTTCAATTTAAAGCTTAAGGTTATAAAAGAAAAAAAGGAAAAAAAAAAACCACCCAGCCATAACCACCTTCCTTAATCGATCATAAGTTTCTTTTCATTTTATAAAAAGATTAATAAAAAATATTGAAAAAATTATTTTCTTATCTTATATTTGTAAAGATAATAGAATTCAGAAGTTTCTTAGAAAACAGACCAGAAACCGCCATCCAGTTTCCACCCCTGTTGAGCTCAGGATCAGCAGGACTAGAAAGTTTGGGATACTGGAGTTGCTGGTGGAGAATGGGAAGCCCAGCCCAGAAGAAATCAGAAATACTGAGGGGGAGGGGGGCACACATGGGGTGTGGTTAGGAGCAACACCATGTGTGACAGACACATGGCTGTGCAGAAAAGGGGAACACAAGGTGGTCAGAAAGGCCCTGAACTCCTCGACATACAAAACCGATTTTTACAAAGATCCAAGCAGTTTGGTCCCAAACTGAGGTGAACACTTCAATGTTTATTCACATGCTTTATGTTTTCTTTTAAGAATCAAAGTTGCTCAAATTAAATCTTTCTGCTAATGTTACTACATATACGCCTAAAAGAAAAAAAAAAGGGGGTCTTTTAAAATCAGGAAAAGGGAGATCAAAAAATCATCAAATTCGTCCTCGTAGCTCCAAATGAAATTAAATTTAAGAACAAAACTGTTGGTTTCTAATAGGGAACAAACCAAAACACAAGTATTGCTCTCCCCTCCCTACCCAGCCCCCACCCCATACATCAACAACAAACGAGAAACAGCAAGAGCCCAATGTGTTGTATTCCACTCAAGAGCTGGGTCTGACCACAGCCAGCCACCCCTATCCAGTAGGATGCAGCGCCAGGGATGCTTTCGTAAAGGTAGGATTCTGCATGGCTGCTGGGGAGTAGGGATAAGACTTTCAGTTTTCTGGAGGCTCCTCTGTTTAGCTCATCAGCCATCTTCCCAGCACCTCTCCCCCTGGGCAGGGGTTCCCATTAGCATGGACCCTACTCAGTTGTGGGTTGTAAATTGTCCTTCTCTTCTCGGTTCTCTGTCCCACTCTCGTCATCTTCAATCTCCCCTTCTTCCCCGCTGAACTTGTCATGGGCCCATTTGGGACTGGTGCTGGATTTCCGGAACATGAACCGGCCCCGACCCCGGGGAAAGGCTCCTCTGCCCCGGCCCCGGCTCACCCATTTCTCACTTCCTTCACCTTCACGGTCATCATGCTGAGAGGGAAGAAAATCTCCATTAGTGCCAGAGCAACTAAGAGTAGCTAGAATCTTCTTCCCTGCATTCACCCAAATGGGCCTTTCCCAAAGCAGACTAAGCCACCCTTGTGCTCCTTTTCTGTCCACCATTCCAAGTATTATTCACACAGATCTAAGAGAGTATTTCGCTGAGGCCTCAGGAATTTTAAGGCAGTAGGTTTGGGCAATAGAACTTTGTTGGTGGTAAAAAAAACCTTCATTGAACACTGGTTATCCTCAGACACGTACCAAGTAATACTTCTTGCTTTTAGGTGTATACTCAGGATCCCACTCCTCCTCCCGGTTTCTCTTCTGAAAGTCATTGTTGCTGCTGCTGTTGTTGTTTCCAGAGTAGTTACCTCTGCCCCAGCCTCTCCCTCTGGCTCGAAATTGCTGTGGCAATAAAGGGAGGGAAAAAAGAACAACAGATGATGCCAGGAATGGAGAAAAACTCCTATTTGTTCAGACACTTTTTTGCCACAGAATACAGTTACGCTCTGGTCACATGCTGACCAAGTGGTTCCTAGCGATCCCCTTTCTGCTCGTGTTGATTCAAATATACAGCATAGGCAGTGGACATGACACACATGGCTCTCCCTCAGCACAGTGGGAATCAAGCTAAGTGGGGGAAGCTCTAAGAAACCATAAGAGACTTTCAAGCTAAATGCTTAAATGGACAAACAGCTAACACTGGAAAGCCTGGGGACTGAGAGTCCCAGAATATGGTCTGGAAAGCCTGGGGACTGAGAGTCCCAGAATATGGTCTATTATCAATTGTGTCAAGGTCAGCCAAACTGGTATTCTGATGAATGCGTAGTTAAGAATTATGGAAGCTGAGGCATATAGAGAAAAGAAGGAGCAGGGTCTTACAAAGGTCCCCCGAGTTCTGCCTCCTCTTTCACTTGGACCCACAAAATCTTTGGTCCCCAGTCTTGATTTGTCAAAGCCTGTTGTGCTCTCCTCTCTTTCCTCAGTCTCTTCAGTATACTCCTCTGCTTTGTAGGAGTGGGATGACTGGGAAGAAGAGGATGATGACCTAGAGCGGTCTCGTGTTCTCCGGTGCTTCCTATGGAAAGAGAGGCAGGGATATCAGTAAGCCTCTGGAGGAGAGTCCTTGCCTGTGGTCTCAGGAATAAGATTCACAGGGCCATCACAGGAACATAGCTGTGATGGGAATAACCTAAAAAAGCCCAACTTACACTCCCAGAGTACCTGGGGAGCGTCCTTCTGTGTTTAGTGACACATCTATGTACACAGGACAGGCACAATAAACACAGCCTGTGGCTTCTGGTTGGTAGCTCAGTCTAATACACAAGCATGAATTAGAAAAGAAAAACAAGACTAAAATATTTATTAGTATTTTGTTACCATTTTGCAGTACTGAGCACCATGATGAAACTGGTACTGGAACAGAAGCTTTATGTATTTATTTGTATTGCTTCTTGGGTTCTGGCTAAGATCAAGTGTAGTATGTATCTATTTGTGCTTTAAATTTTTTTTTTTTTTGGAGACAAGGACTCGCTGTTTTTGCCCGTGGAACCGCAGGCTCTCGTTGCCCGGGGTACCACGGACTCAAGCAATCCCCAGCCTCAGCTTCCCAGGTAGCTGGGATGACAGGCGCGCGCCACCACGCCCAGCTATTTTTTGGAACTAGGTCTCGCTACAGGCCTCCGGCGGGACTCGAACCGCGATCCCTAAGCCCCAGCCGCTTCATAGGCTGAAGCTTACAAGCACGAGCCACCGTGCCCGGCCTTAAATTTCTTTTTTTATAGTCACAACACTGTCTTTTGGGGTTGCTCTAAACAAAGTGCTCAAATGCCTTAAAAGGACATGGCAAG
>PVHY01013704.1:16379-35461 GCA_004024945.1 Uropsilus gracilis
AAAAAAAAAAAAAAAAAAAAAAAAAAGGACATGGCAAGCATGAAGTAAATGGTAACTAAATTAAAATTAAGTCAGTACTACTTCCATTTTATGGACAGGGGATCAAATGGTAGAACCTGGATTCAAATCTAGCTCTAATTATACCACTGATCCCCGTCCCACCTCCCACTAAGCTCAAACAGGTTTTATTATTAAGAACAGGATCTGGGGAAACTCTTCCCAGTTATTTCCCTCCATTCCCTTTATCTGGGACAAATTACAGGCTAGAGCAAATTGGCTTAATATGATGAGTCAGGGTCTATGTTCTAGAGGTCAGTGCCAGTCCTGCCATGTGGCAGATGAGGTTACTAGCAGCCTCTAAGATGGTAGAAAGGTCAGACTCCCTGGAATAAAGTCAGCCAAGTGTCTTAACTTGTTGGTGTCCTTCCTCTTTCAATCCTCTCACCTTTTCCTATACAAATTTGATGAGCTCAAAAACTTAAATATATTTGAATTCTACTAGTTCTAGCTAATAAAAGGAAAAATCTAAGTTACTTTCATAGGATTCTTAGATCTGTAACTGACTCTTAAAAATCATTATTTCAAGGTTTATAAAGACTCCAAAATGAAGGAGGTAAAAATACCTACACACTGAAAAATGTAAGACTGTTAAAATAAAGAGACACAAAAAAGTGGAAAGTTATGTCCTGTGTTCATAAACTGAAAGAATCAACACTGTTAAAATTTCCCAAAACAATTTACAAATGCAACACAATCCTTATCAAATTCCCAATGAGGCCAGGCATGGTGGCTCGTGTCTGTAAACTTCAGCCTACGAAGTGGCCAGGGCTAGGGATCGCAGTTCGAGTCCCGCCTGGGGCATGTAGTGAGACCTAGTTCCAAAAAAATATAGCTGGGTGTGGTGGCGCGTGCCTGTAATCCCAGATACCTGGGAAGCTGAGGCTGGGGATTGTTTGAGTCTGTGGTACCCTGGGCAATGAGAGCCTGTGGTTTCACCGGCAAAAATAGCGAGACCTAGTCTCAAAACAAACAAACAAAAAACAACAACAAAAAATAACAAAATCCCAATGACATTTTTCAAGAAAACAGAACAATGCTAAAAGTTGACAAATAGTCAAAACAATTCTAAGGTTTAAAAAAAAAAAAGAGGTTACCATACTCACTAACTTCAAAACTATATTACAAACAAGGTGATAAAACTGCACTGTATTAAACAAAAACAGACACACAAGACTAGTGGAATAAAGAATCCAGGTCAAATATCAACCTACACATATATGACAGTTAACTGTTAACAGGAAAGTCTCATCAAATGGTATTGGGAAAACTGAACAGTCACGTGTAAAGAAATGAAACTAGGCAATTATTTAACACCAGACACAAAAATTACTCCAAAATGGATTTAAAGACTTGGACGTAAAAGCCGGGCACGGTGGCTCGTGCCTGTAAGCTTCAGCCTATGAAGCGGCTGGGGCTAGGGATCGCGGTTCAAGTCCCGCCTGGGGCCCATAGCAAGACCTAGTTCCAAAAAATACAGCTGTGCGTGGTAGTGCGCGCCTGTAATCCCAGCTACCTGGGAAGCTGAGGCTCGGGATTGCTGGAGTCAGTGGTACCCTGGGCAACGAGAGCCTGTGGTTCCATAGGCAAAAATAGCGAGACCTAGTCCCAAAAAAGACTTGGACATAAGATTGGGAACAAAATAACCAGGCATGGTGGTGCATGCCTGTAGGTGGCAGTCTAGGAAGCCACGGCCGGGGTCAGGGAATGCAGTTTGAGTCCCACCAGGGGCACGTAGTAAGACCTAATTCCAAAAAAATATAGCTGGGCGTGGTGGCATGCACCTGTAATCCCAGCTACCTGTGAGGTTGAGGCTGGGGATTGCTTGTGTCTGTGGTACCGTGGGCAATGCGAGCCTGCGGTTCCATGAGCCATGCGGTTCCATGAGCAAAAATAGCAAGACCTTGTTCCAAAAAAGATTGGAACAAAATAGAAGAAAACAGGTAATATGCTTCTGGGACATCAACCTTAGAGATGAGTTTGAAGACACAACTCAAAGGCAAAGTAGTGACTGGGAGAAAATAGCTGCATGTCATATATGGAGACAAACTGCCAAAAATTCAAAAGAACTCATATAATTTAACAGCAAAGAAAATCAAACCACCCAATCAAAAAATGTGCAAAAGACCTGAATAGACAGCTCTCCAAAGAAGACATACAGATGGCCCTGAGGCACATGAAAAAGAAATGCTCGATATTTATTAAAAGGGAAATCAAAATCAAAATCACCGTCACAACGAGGTGATCACCAAACACCTGTGAGAATGCTCTGTATCAAAAAGACTGCAAAGAGTAATTGTTAGCAAAGGCTAGAGAAAAAGGAACCCTTTTACACTGTTGGTGGAAATGTAAATTGGTGGAGCCTCTGTGGAAAGTGGTTCAGAAATCCCATAAACTAAAAATGGAAATAGTGCATGATCCAATAATACTCCCAGATATTTATCTGAATATGAAAACACTAATTCAATAACATGCAACCCTATGTTCATAACAGCACTATTTTCAGAGCACCAAGGACATCAAATGAATGGCTAGATCAAAATGGTGTTGCGTTTCAATGGAACTCTTGTCTTTTGCAACAACACAAAAGAACTTGAAGGGATTATGCTAAGTGGAAACAAGCCAGAAAATAAAGGGTAATTGTTAGATCTAACACTTGTGGAGGAAAACACAAAAATAACTGTTAGACTGTGAAAAATACACTGGTTACCAGAAAGGAAGAGGGACCGCTCCGGTAAAAGCAGATCCGGGAGATAGTACAATGACACCAGAACTTGAATGTAACATATACACATAACTAGGTTTGAAGCTACACCCTATCTTGTAAGTGAATGATAAATCAGTAAAAGTTGACTGAAAAAAATGATACAAAGCCAGACAACCAAGGACTAGCACTGCTTACTGACAATGTAACCTTGGATAAATCATCCTGTAGTCATGAGAAAACTTGTGTAAATTGTAGTGTGGCATATACTGAGTGACTACCTTGTAACAACACCAGAAATTTTGTTCTTTGTCAATCACCCATTCAAGGTACACAACATATTCCATGCAATCAAGACCAGTAATCCAAACCCAACACTGAAAAGTTTGATAAATTCTGTTCCCTTTCCACAGATGGCTGTGTGGTCTACTGGACTATCACTTCCATTTCCTCTCTCAGATTATCAATCTTTATGTGCAGCTCTGAAAGCTGCTAGGGCCCCTAATCCATAAGCAGAAACACAGTGGAAAGGGAGGCTAAGTGAAACACAAGATCTGCATCCGATAACACCTGATACTTGTGTAATCTAAGACAAATCATTCTCAGCTTTAGGTTCTTTAGCTTTTAAATAGATAAAACGGGTACCAGAACAACTGCTGTTTCAATGGATTATTACCAGAAAATGTTTGCCAACTGAGGTTCAACAATGACAGAAGGTGTTGATTATGGGAAGATAGGGGACTTAAGTTCTGCTTTATTCAACAAGACATAACTGAAAACTCAGAACTTTCAAACACAAACAGGAACAAGAGAAACCTTGGCATGAATACTGCCCTATGAAGTTCAACAATGCTACCTTTGTACCTTTGTTTAAAGAATACTTGGAACACCTCTCTCAGGTGTCTAAGAAACAAGTTTACAAGTACTTAAGATTAACAATCTTGTCCTATCTGGTACCACCCCATTTCTTTGACTAAATGTTATTACCTGACAACAATTTGGAGCCATTTCTAAATTACTTTAAAAATATATGCAACAAGCCAGGCACGGTGGCACGTGCCTGTAAGCTTCAGCCTATGCAAGCGGCTGGGGCTAGGGATCTCGGTTCGAGTCCCGCTTGGGACTTGAGAGACCTGCCGAGACTTAGTTCCAAAAAACAGCTGGGCGTGGTGGCGCACACCCAAATTGCCAGCTATCTGGGAAGGTGAGGCTGGGGAATGCTTGAGTCTGTGGTACCACGGGCAGCGTGAGCCTGCGGTTCCATGGGCGAAAATAGTGATACCTAGAGTCTTAAAAAAAAAAAAAAAAGCAACACAACTCTTCATGAAGATCTGTGATGAGAAAGAATACATTTAAAAGGAATTCCCAAATGACTCCCCATACTGTCCATGTAGCCAAAGTACTGGTCAAGCATTACCTGGATGCAAAAGCTTTATTTTCAAGCTACTTGGTATAGTATAGAAGAAACTGCACAAATTCAAAATTCTCTGATTCTCTGATCTGGAAAAGACAAGGGAAGCTACCTGCTATCAAGAGTCTAAATATGGTCACACACCGGGGCTTGCTTACTTCTGCTTCTTTGATCCTTTATGAGTTTTCTCTGTTTTCTCAGCTGATCTTTCCCTTGAGTGGCTTGAGTCTCGGGAATCCACTGATTCTCTTGATTTACCTCGTTTAAGATCTCTCTCCTTATGTTTTTTACGACGTTCAATATCAAGGCGAAGATCAACAGGATCATCTTTGTATTTTCCCTCAGTCTGCCAACAGAAATCAAAATTAAGGTTTTTGGGATTCAGGGCTATCAACTCAACCACCCGACAAAATGTGGTTTCTACTCCAGTGGAGTGGTACAGAGCAAGCACCAGAAATTGAGGCACCTCACCCAAGCCTGGGAGGGATAGAGGCCGTCCCACTGAAGTCACTCCATGAGGATCCCTCAGAGTTCAAATCAGTTCTCTAAAATAATGACAACAGCCTACTGAAACTGCTACATATTGATCTTGCTTTGCCTGTCTCCTTTGTGGCCTGATAGTGACTGTCTAAGCTATAAGTTTAGACAGCCAAAGTGAGCTCTGGAAGGTGATGGTCAGAATGCCCCAGGCTTAGTCACTAGAGGGAGTTGATAAAAGTTCGTTATTCTTCTTCTACCTACACTGAGCAGCCACCCTGGGTTTAGTCTTCTTTACTGGGAATTAAAGACTTTGGCAATCTAAGAAATTTCTCTGAAGAGGGAATATCAAATACCCTAACATGGAATTCATAAAGTGAAACTATCGCGTTGAAGCTAATTGATTTATTTTTAAAAAACCATTTTTTACTAATTTCCCAGAGAGTGTAACTATCAGGGTATGTACGCTGCAGACATGCAAATGACCCCAGCAGAAATGGCCTTCTACCCCAAGCCACCATAACAGTTTCTAACAGTTCTCATCAGGAAACTCAGTCACAGCAGAGATACATGGTGACTTCAGGGACATTAAGTATCCTTGCCTCATAGAAGGAAAAATCTCCCTATAAGAGGAAGGAATGAGTGGTTCACTGAGTAACATTTTACTTACATACTATTAGGGGAAAAAAGTTTTTTGAAATAGTTTAATCTGTAGGGTTGGTAGTAAGAAGCAAATGCATATTATCATGTTCTTCGAATTTGAGAGAGGGAATGGGACCGCTGCATCCTCCAAAGAGAAGAAAGGAAAACTGTAGTCACTGCTCCCCTTAGGCAGTGCAGAGAGCACCTCTACTGGACTGGTTTTATGAGGCAGAGAGAACGATATCTCTTCTTATGTTTTCAAAACCTTGGTTTCGCATGGGCAGTGCCAAGCTGGTGGGGACTTGGGAAAAAAGAAAAGGGGGTTGGGAAAAGAAGAGAGATTGTGCAAGAGTGCCTCTCATTACATTTCAATCAACAAGACAAATTTGTTTGAAAACTTGAAGATTAATAAATCTATATAAGGTTTCAATGGTTTATGTGAATCAATGTTAATACTAAGATTTTAAAAAAACCCAAATCTATTTCATAGTAAAAGATTGCATACAAGCTTTAACCTCTTAATGACAGTGTTTACGTGCACATCACTGCAAATGTAGTTGGGTTATCAAAGTAAGGTTTAGCTTTAAAGTAACAGTAACCAACAGATGATAGATATGGTACAATGTTAGAAAAAAACTGGTCTAGCTGTTTAAAACAGTCTACTAAGATATGAATTATTTCCCTCTTCTCTGACATGCATGTCTTTTTGAAATCATGGTTGGAAATAGTGCATGTATATAGTTGATTTGATAATACTTACAAGCAGAAAAATATCACAAAAAGTTTCTTCTCTCATCATGGGCACTTGTTCCAAAACTCCTCTCTTTTTTTTCTCAAGCTCACCTCAATAGACTTTGGGGTCATTTACCATATTCTAACCACTTCACAAAGGTTGTTGATACATTTAATAAAAATTAACCCTTTGTAGTTCATTTTTAGAATTATGCCCATCCTTAAAAGAAAAACACAAACTTAAGTAGAGAGTAATTTAAACAAACACATTTCTGTCAAGTTCATGCCCAACGCACTCATTTTGTTGGAATTACTGATCAAAGCAACAGTTCACCTTGTAGCCTGGTTCCCGGGGACTTTTCATTTCGTCATGAGCCAAACCATGTTTTCTGAATGTACTGGGGGAAATGTCTATCCTCCTAAAATTGAAAATACAAAAAAAAAAAAAAAAAAAAAAAAAAAAAAAAAAAAAAAAAAAAAAAAAAAAAAAAAAAAAAAAAGCAGTTTAATATTCCACAGTATGACTTTAAACTGGTAAAATGAATAGTGGGATCAAAGAAGTGTTCCTCCTTTCTGTTTCATGAACTGACATACAAATTACTAATATTCTTTGCTTTATATGGATACTTTCTCAAAGGCATGCATGTAACATGTGCAAACAAAACGCCAACTTCTTAAATTCAAACACAAGAAACTTATTCATGCTCAGTACCATTTCAGTAAGGCAGACAGACTCACAGCTGTGCCTGTAATTTCAAGTTCATATCAAGGCTATCTATGTCCTGCTAACTTCAAAGAGCATCATCTTGGGAAGTAGAATACAGTTCCCACTATATACATATATTCCCACTATACAAGTGAGAAAAAAACAGCCTAGCATATACACACCATCCAAAGATCCTAAGTCCAAGAATGCTGTTCAAATATGTTTCTCTTACTGGAAGAGGTTCAAAAGTTGACTATTAAGGACTTAAAAGCCAGCTCTGTTTCTTAACCAAGTCCCTATCTGTTAAATAAGACTCCCAGAAACAAATGTGATAGTCTTTAAACCTTCCAGGTGGGCTTTCTTTTGACAAAGCTCTGACATCATTCTACCAAGTTCCCTCACTCTTGAACCCTACCTCAACACAAATTCTTCCCAAAAAGTAACTGGCATACATGGGTCTCCTAAAAAGCATTTCCTCTATCTAAGCTCACAGTGATCTTAGGCTATCATTTGTCAGCTCCCAAGGATTCCAGGACTCTGTCAAAAGAGGTGATTTCCTCATACCTAAAGTGACACATCCTTTCCCCTTACAACTCCAAGTGGAAACTGCTAATCTACAGTCTGGACGACGTTACCATAAATTTTAGTGTTAATTTACTTAGCATGGCAAAAATAAGCAGTTTCACATCTAAGGAACAGTCCTATATGACAACCTCCAGTGGAAGGCTCACCTGTGTATCTCTGGGCTTTTCTTGTTCTTAGCTGCTTCCTGCTCAGTTCCTCTCTTTAGATATTTAGTAAAGCGTTCATGCAATGTCATTCCTGAGGACCCAAAGTGATGCTCTGTGGGGATACAAAGAAAACACGTTATCCTAATAAAGGCAGACATATTATTCAACTCTTTTGCATGAACCTGCAGTCAGAGATATATGATTAAAATAGTCAACATACAAACCACAGTCATACAACAAATAAACTGAACTGGAAAACAAGCCAATTCAGATCTATTTTAAGATTGGCCACCGGGTTCCCACAGCCGCTCCCATAACTCAGAATATAAATGAAACCTGGCGCTTACATCTCATTGAATCATAGCACCAACTCCTGTTTGAGTTGAAATTTCAGATGGAATCTGCCTGTAACTGGCCTAAACCAGCTCCTAAGTCACACTTTTTCTGCAGTCACCCAACCTGCCCACCTCCATCTGGCCAGGAAATGGCAGAAATGTGTAGAAGAACCACATCACAAGAGAACCGAAAGGTTTCCACCTACTAGACAGAAAAAAGAAAGATGCTGGAAATGCTGGTCTTCATACCTCCCTTTTCAAGCATTTTAAGCCTTTATATGAAGGATTTTACCTACTCTCGTGATCACAGGTTACAAGCATCTCAAAATGTTCAGCTCTATAATTAAAAAATAGAAACTCCTCCCTGGCAAGCATCTCCCTCAAGTCAGTCCCAAACTTCAAAGGTCCTTTGATGAGATAAAGAGCCCCAAAGTCCCCTTGTTCACCTATTCATCATTTTTTTAAGAATTTGGGAAGAAGGTTGGGTCTATAACTCACCTTTAACATGGTGAACAATGGTCACAATATGCTGGGCAAACAGTTCTGAGGGGCTCCGCTGAGACTGGGCTGACTGGATGTGTTGGAAAATAGAACGAAATTCCTGTTCCTTTTTGTTGCTATGGACTAAATCACGACAAAGTTTGCGTTCCTGAGCCAATAAGCCACTGGGTCTGAAAAGAAATTCCAGGGAGGTCCAATGTAACAAGACATACAGGAAGTCAAGACCTAAACCTTAAAAACAGAACAGCCTGGGTCTCATTCTTCTCTTCTGCCCCCACTCCTGGTCTAACTCTAAAATTACTCTATTATTTGATGATGGAGGTCTGTAATTAAGATTCTGGTAACATGTAAAAACAGGGAAATGGAACCTGCATTGCTTCACAGGCAAAAGACATTATTAGGATATATACAAAGAAATAGGACGACAGGGGTTAGGACTGGGAGTTTGGGGTGGGGAGGGGTACAATGGATTGGCAAGAGAGAAGCAGAGGGGATTCACTACAAAGAAAGGCAGTGACTAAAGACAAAAAGATACTTCATCACCACCGTGATACTAACCGATACTTATAATCACTCAGTGACACTTGTACAGACAACAGGGTATCTGCACTGAAACCTGACAGCAGGGGACATACAAGAGGGGCCTGATCTGGTTCTAGAATTTCCTCAAGACAGGGGAAGTGAGGGGTGATGGGAGAGATCACTTAGGCCAGTAGAGCCCTGAATACCAAGAATTACAACTCACCTTGCAAGGTCCTCATCAAAAGAATCCATCCGGACATTGACCTGAGCCTCTCGAGTAATTGAAAAGGAAGATTTCCCCGCAGAAAAGTCTCCTTTGGCTGCCAGCTTCTCTCGGCTCTCAGAGGTCTTCCTTGGAGGAGGTGATGAGCTTTTCTCCTGGACTGCTTTGTAAGCAGTCACTCGGAAATTCTTTTCAGGCACAAACCCCCTGTGCCCACTGTCGGTTCTCTTGGGTCCTCCCCGATCCTCCTTTTTGGATCTCTCTGAGAAAGACTCCTCCTCCAACTCCTCTGTTTTCCTTTGCTTTTCCTTCCCTGAAGGTGCATACACCATGCCCTCCCATTTTCCCGACTTTTCTTCCTCCTGGTTTTTGTTTGCACCTATGACTTTCGGCATAAATTTGGGTTCATCATCAAACTCAGACTCCTTCCTTCCCTTAGCTTTGTCTTTATCTTGTTCATCCATCTCCTCCTTGTGGAAGTCAGCCATCTTCTTCTCAAAGTCATCTCGGAGTTTATACCTCTTAGGAGACTGGCTACCTCGAAAAGGCTTCTCACTATCAGTTTTGGGAGCAAAAGGATCAGATTTGATTTTTGTATCACCCATGCCCGTATCAGAAAAGCTCCCTTTCTCTTTCATTTTCTCTTTATCAGTATTTGTTTGTTTCTGGTCCTTATCTTTTCCATTCTCAGTTTTCTGTTCTTCTAGGTACCTAGTTATAAAAACAGAAGGGAAACACACAAGAGCTTCTTGAGCAACCTAATCTACAACAATACCATATGGTCTTGGGTCTTTGGTTCTCTGAATAAACATGTCTTTGTGGATGCCAATGTTACCAAAGGACTTTCTACTTGGTGACTTTCTAGTAATTCCTGAGTAACTACCCTTCATAAATCTATGAACTTGGCATTTAAAAGAAAAATATATTGTCCACAGAGTTGTATCTTATAAAAGCAACCAAAAAGCAATCAGCAAAGGTCATTTTTATGATACTAAAGAATAAAAAATTACTTACCTGTTAGTGGTCTAGGAAAAAAAAAATTAAGGTCTTATCCAACCTTCACTCAGTCACTTAAAATCTGTTTTCAGCAAAGTTAACATAGAATGTTCAACCTTGGACAGTTTTGCTTTATACAACTCACATTTGGAAAAACAAGTCTCAAAAGAGACTTCAAATTTGCTTCAAGTCACCTAGAAGATCTAAATATGAAATATACTGCAAATACAAATAAAAACAAAATACAGGTTAATTGGGGGAGGGGCAAAAGTCATCCTACCCTCTCTTACGGAAAAGCAGAGCTTCCTATCTAAGTCTTCTGAGAGTCACAGTCCTGGCAAGGAACAAACTTACATTTTAAAGTAGACTTATTGAAGGCTGGAAAGTAGAGGTTCTGGACCTCATACCATTAATAGAGTCTAATCAAATCATAGGTGCATTACTATGACAAGAACTAAAGGACAAAGAATATACTATTAAGGTGAAAAAAGGAAATCGCATGCCCATTAAGTCCCACCTGACAACCTTATCCCATGTGCAACATCCCTGTCAAATCTGTCATACCAATCCAGTCAACTACACAGAGACTCAGGTTCCAACTGACCATTATCCCCCAGAGAAGATGAAAGTACTGCTGTGTCTTCTCCTAACATGCAGTCTGACTGGCTTTTACTGAGACCTATAGACACTTTGGAATTTAGCCCACCCTTCCTGGACTAGTCTTGAACTTTCCTATTCTGCCCAGTTCCCTCAACTTGGGGTGGGAGGATAAGAGTGTGTAGCTTCACTGTTGATGGGCTGATGCAAATCAGTCACAGTAGATGGCAGGTCCTAGAGCATCTAACAGTTCCAACAGCTGCTCGTTTTGGCAAAGACATATTTTTGATAGCTGACCCACAAACCTCTAATTGTCCTCTGGCCTACAGTGGTAGAGTCCACGACAAACTGTAAATGTGAAAGCATCATCTCAAGTAACTTAACACTGCAATATAAATTCTGGAATGTAGGAAAGCTAGAGTTAAATCGTAGGTTTCCTGAGGTGATGCTTTTAAAGTATGCTAACAAAGTTTAGGAAAAGGGGATTACCTTATTACATTAATCAGAGCTCTAACTTAGATCACATTACAATTCAACTGCCAAGGAGTGAGATAAAAACACAACCAGGCAAGAGAAATAAGATACTTGCCTCTTTGTATAGGTTGCTCCTCCTGGAGTAGCAGCCTCCTCCTTCTGAGATGAGCCATATGTGGAGCCAGTGGTCGGTGGACTCTTACCCACAGGGCTCTTTTTGGATGGACTCAAGGACCCAGAGCCATGATCAAACTGACCTTGGTGTGTCCCAGCCTGGTACCCACCACCACTCTGCAGAGCTGAGCCCATCTGTGATGTGTTGGAAAGTGGAGGGCTAGGTTTTGGCACAGGGCTAGGACGAGGTGACCGCCGCCTCACCACCACAGACTGGAGGGGGCTTTTAAGAGCAGGGCTTCGCTCCCGGGGACTAAGCTCAGAAACTGAAGCCCGTGATGCAGAGCCAGCACTGTAAGTGGTAGCATCTGGCCATGGCTTTGAACTCTCAGATGCTTTTGTATCTTGAGAGGTGCCTCCAGAGAACGCCTGCTCCTTGGCATCATCTCCCTGGTTATCCCCGGCAGCCTGAGACGGCCGGTTATCCTTGGAAGAGGACTTTTTCTCCTTTGTAGACTTGCGCTTAGAAGACTCAACTCGGCTGTGGTTGGAGGAAGAACGAGAAGATGAGGAGCGCCTTGATCTGTCCGAGGAAGACTTATCAGAGTTCCTAGAATGGCTCCTGGATCTTGGTGAAGGGGACCTTCTCTTTGGGGACCGGGATCGGGAACGGCCCCGACGAGGACTGTATGCTTGACGATAATTCTGCCAATTTGAACGGTAGTTTCCATAGCCTCCTCTGTTATACTGGCCCCATGGATAAAAGCCTCTATTGCGCCCACGAAAATAATAGGGCCTTCTATAGCCTCTGTTGTGACCTCTAAAATCTCGATTCTGATACACTCTTGGGTGATTTCTTTCTCTGTTATGAGCTGGAGAATATGATCTGGAACGAGACCTAGAACTGAAAGGGGGAGTGGGGGTGGGAGGAAGGAGATGTTTGAATTTTGGACACAAGTATTTTTATTAAAAAAAAAAATAAAAACAAAAACAAAATCTGCCAACAAAGAAGTAACAATTCTGAAATCCCTGCTCTTATGCATCATTTATTTTCAGTTTGATTTCAAAGGGTACAAACAAATTAATCTCACCATTTATGGCACATAATTAAACACAAAACTGTAAGAATCACTTTAACAAGCTAGACGACCAAGACTGCTTCAGTAACACTGTAGCATATTTTAAATGATGCAGTTCCAGTGAAAGAATATCAAACACACTTAACAGTAATAAACTGGTAACAAAGACCATTTTAATATAATATAGTAATTGCTAAAGGCATAGGGGCTTTTACCCATCTCTAGGTCATCAGAAGGACTGTAAGATGTAGTACCCAGACAGGTCAAGTATTGTATCTTCTTACCCCTACACTGTTCTAATACTCTACTACTCTCCATTCTATCTACCTCTGTGTCAAGCTAATTTCTTAGAGATGTGAGATTGTAAAAGTACAGTTATGTAAAGTCTAAACCAAAGAACATTTGGTAAATGCAGCTATTCAATGTATAAAATTTACTGAAATTTGATTAGCAAAGCATACAAACAATGGATTTTTAGAGGGGGTCTGGAAATGGTCTTGTTACTTAGGTCAAGTTCCTATGACTTAGCTCCAAGTTCTTACCTAAATGCCAGCAGAGGGCACCACTTGATCATGACACCCAAGTACACCAGAGGTTAGCAAAGAGAAACACAAAAGCAACTCTTCCTCATCCTTATACTTTCAAAGCAACTTACCAGTATTGAGTTCATTTCAACAATTAACGACGATACAGTAACAATAAACAATACTTAATTACTCCCACTTAGCAAAGTATATTTTCAAAATCATAGGGACTCAACATTAACCTCTTTGTAAAAATTACTATTTATCAATGTCAGGCTTGTCAGTAAGAGCTTTGTTTTCATCAAAAGCTTAGAACACCACTTAATAGTGTGAAAATTCAATGGGGACTTTGATCCCACTTGTCTTGCTTACTGTGATACAGATCATCATCACCACTAGAAGTACACTAAGTAGCTAGAAAAGTGCAGTAACTAGGAACGCTTTCCAAAACTATTTTCTTTAAATATAGAATAAAAGCTGTTCAGTTAATAGGCACTCTTTCTCATTACCAGGTCTGAATGGGAACAGATGCATTTTCTTTGCTTGTCTGTTCATTTTGCAAATAACTCCAGTTAGCAAATGTGACAGGTTTTAATTACCAAACAAAACGGCATTTTAACAAAGTCTACTTTAATCTAAAGAAGATAAAGTGGGATTGGTTTACTACGGCAATATTTACTCATAGTGCTCTGGTTTTTCACTTACTCAAAGAACAATAGTAACTGGCAAAGACATATTGCTGATTGTTATGGCTGCTATTTAAGAACAATTTAACAAAGAAGAGACCTTACCTTCCAGACTTTTCATTCAAAAACAGTATAAGAAAAGAAGGAGTGGATGATGCAGGCTAAAAAACTGAGTGAGACCCAATGAAATGGCTACACACAAAGGAGGTGGTGCACCACCAGCACTAAGGAGTAACATTTAATTCATAGTCCCATCCTCAGAAGCTACTGCTGCTTCTGCCATCGATTAAGTAAGGAAGCTGTAGCTTAATGCTCCAAACCCCACAGCCATTGCACAACAGATGCAGAACCATGAGTCTCTGCCCACTGCAAGTGAAATCATTTACAAGAAGTCACTTAAAAGGATACAATCTGTGAAATACAAGGAAACAATCAATTTTCTCCAATTCTGTAGAACTCAGCAGTTAAGTTAATTTAAAGACATGGTTTCTGAAACTCTCTGGATAGTATACTGTCCTTGTAGGAGGAAAAACAGAAGGGGGAAAAATCATGAAACAGATAAGCCAGACACAAAAATCGAACTCCCAGCGGCAAATTTATCTGTTTCTTTTTTTTTTTTTTTTTTTTGAGACTAGGTCTTGCTATTTTTGCCTGTGGAACCGCAGGCTCTCGTTGCCCGGAGTACCACAGACTCAAGCAATCCCCAGCCTCAGCTTCCCAGGTAGCTGGGATTACAGGCACGTGCCACCACGCCCAGCTATTTTTTGGAACGAGGTCTCGCTACGGGCCCCAGGCGGGACTTGAACCGCGATCCCTAGCCCTGGCCGCTTCATAGGCTGAAGCTTACAGGCATGAACCACTGTGCCCAGCCAAATTTATCTGTTTCTAAAAAAAGAGAGATGTCAAACTAGAATCAAGTATGAAAATGTTTTCCAGTGAAAACAATAATCCCTCCAAAATAACAATCTTCCAGGTATAAGATAGCATACAAGGTGGCTCTAGACCTCCCCCAGTCTGAAGAAGTTTACCCCTCCCATGCAGTCACATACCCTGCTGAATGAGCTATAGAATAAGACTTATTCAGACAGATATGCTCAGAATTCCAATGTTACCGCTGTTTACTAATATTTTTTTTTTTTTTTGAGACTAAGTCTCGCTATTTTTGCCTGTGGAAGCACAGGCTCTCGTTGCCCGGGGTATCACAGACTCAAGAAATCCCCAGCTTCAGCTTCCCAGGTAGCTGGGATTACAGGCGCGTGCCACCATGCCCAGCTATTTTTTGGAACTAGGTCTCGCTATGGGCCCCAGGCGGGACTCGAACCGCGATCCCTAGCCCCGGCCGCTTCATAGGCTGAAGCTTACAGGCACGAGCCACCACCGTGCCCTGTTTACTAATATTTCTTAATTTGGATTGCTTCAGTTCAATTTTGTCGCTCAGTTTTATTTATATAACATTTTGTTTTTGAAACAATTAACTTCCACTCACTAGATTGTTTTAAAAGATTACCTCTCAGAACTAACTCAGCTAACACTACTACATTTTAAATAGTCCAAATCAGAAGACTGACTGGTTACAAAGCTAGAGTTACTACGAGTAACTTAGTCTCAAGGTATGGATAGCAACTAAATAAGTATATTTAGTAGATTTTACCTCTTCTTTTTGAGGGGGTTAGAAGCTAGGCTAGAATTCTAGTTAAATGGGCACAGGGGGCATGTGCCTGTAAGCGGCAGCCTAGGAAGCCACAGTGGGGACCAGGGATCGTGGTTCGAGTTCCACTCAGACCTAGTTCCAAAAAAATAGCTGGGCCGGGCACAGTGGCTCATGCCTGTAAGCTTCAGACTACGAAGCGACCGGGGCTAGGGACCGCGGTTCGAGTCCCGTCTGGGAATAGTAGCGAGACCTAGTTCCAAAAAAATAGCTGGGCATGGTGACGCTTGCCTGTAATCCCAGTTACCTGGGAAGTTGAGGCTGGGGATTGCTTGAGTCTGTGATACCCTGGGCAACATGATCCTGCGGTTCCACTGGCAAAAATAATGAGACCTAGTCTCAAAAACAAAACAAAAAAAAAAGAATTCTAGTGATACAGACTGATATAACTGAGCAAGATTCTAACATCAGACTTATTCAAAATTTAGTTATGAATGAGTATACTTAAAATATCTGGGGGGAGGGAAGGTTAGGACAGTATATGTATGTGTATATATATATATATTTTTTTTTTTTTTAAATGAGACTAGGTCTTGCTATTTTTGCCTGTGGAACCACAGGCTCTTGTTGCCCAGGGTACCATAGACTCAAGCAATTCCCAGCCTCAGCTTCCCAGGTAGCTGGGATTATAGGCACACGCCACCACACCCAGCTATTTTTTTTTGGAACGAGGTCTCTCTATGGGCTCCAGACGGGACTCGAACCACGATCCTTAGCCCCAGCCACTTTACAGACACGAACCACCGTGCCCGGCCAGGACCAGTTAATCTTAAGGTGTATCTTTAAGGTGTAGTATTAGCTTTATTAAAAAAACAATAATAGTAAGTTCCTAATATTGGTGTCATCAATATCAATGTGTATTTTTTATTCAATTCTGATCTGAAATTAATTTTCAAGCAGGCTTCACACCTGCCTAAAGACTATTTAAAAATTAACTAGTTCTTTTTTTTTTTTTTTTTTTTTTTTTTTTTTTTTTTTTTTTTTTTTTTTTTTTTTGAGATTAGGTCTTGCTATTTTTGTCTGTGGAACCGCAGGCTCTCGTTGCCCGGGGTACCACAGACTCAAGCAATCCCCAGCCTCAGCTTCCCAGGTAGCTGGGATGACAGGCGCGCACCACCACGCCCAGCTTTTTTTTTGGAACTAGGTCTCGCTACGGGCCCCAGGCGGGACTCGAACCGCGATCCCTAAGCCCCGGCCGCTTCATAGGCTGAAGCTTACAAGCACGAGCCACCGTGCCCGGCCTAAAAAATTAACTAGTTCTTGTTGGGGGTGGAAGGGAGGTATTCTATCAATTATTTGTTTAACATACCCTTTAGAACCATTGTAAGGAAACCTTCAAGGAATAAAACATAGTAACTACTTTTCCTGTGGCTTAAATTCCATAACTCATCTAAGAAAATGATTCCAGATTTTCTTCTTTTTTTTTGAGAATAGGTCTCGCTATTTCTGCCCGTGGAACCGCAGGCTCATGTTGCCCGGGGTACCACAAACTCAAGCAATCCTCGGCCTCAGCTTCCCAGGTAGCTGGGATTACAGGCATGCGTCACCATGCCCAGCTATTTTTTTGGAACTAGGTCTTGCTACGGGCCCCAGGCGGGACTCAAACCAGTGATCCCTCACCCCTGCCAATTCATAGGCTGAAGCTTAGAGGCACAAGCCACTGTGCCCGGCTGATTCTAGATTTTCATCTCAATCAAACAGCCAGGGTTCCAACTGCCAAAACTGAGAAGTTTTCTTTATTTAGTGCAATTCTGACAAAAGGAATGAAATTATACAAAGGATCCCCCCTTTGATATTTAACTCTATAAATATTTTCCTAGTTCACCTAGAGCAATTTATATCTGCTGAAATGTTCTTATCTAATCACAAAAGAAAATGGAAAGTTTAAAAGATTGAGAAACCCTCACAACACATCAAAAGAAGACATGCTGGAGGGCTTAGCATTCTATTCCAAAGACATAACTGAACTAGAAAAATCAACCTAAAGGTGTAAAAACTGAATTAAAGAATGACAATATGTAAGAATTATTTGCACATTTAGTAAGACAAAGTGGTGTCTATAATTGTGATTTTTAGGTAATTTAAAGATGTGTTTTATTATATAGATATAAGCTTGTTAGTAATCAGCATATTGGGTATAAATGAATCCTGATGAGTTTTTTTAAGGTCTACATTAGTGGGCTGTAACTTCTTTGCAATACTGATATGCTATTAATACTCTTAGCAATACTTCCTTTGCTGAGAAGGCAAATAAACTTTGATTCAAGCCTCCAAAAATGCTTCAGTGAAAAATAATCAGTTTAGAGATTTGAAGGAAGTAGCCCAAATGAAAATAAATGCTTTCTTCCAAAGTGGGTATAAAAAAGTATGTGCTGGCAGAAAAAGACAAGGAATTAGGCAAACACCATGACAATGAAAGATGATTTGGATTTGTCTCTGATGAGACCTAGAAACTAAGACCAACCCTCAATCTCAAACTAAGAACCCATCCCCTCTAACCCCCCCCATCCCCAACTCCATTTGACACAAAAAGAATTCCACAAAATATCTTTAAATCCTAGCACTGGCCAATGCAATGATTACATCAACACATTACCACACCCTCTTACCTCAACCTGCGCTTCCTTGAACGAGAGACTGATCGACTTCGGGACCGAGACTTTGAAAATGAACGAGAACGGGATCTTGATGCAGATCTTGACCGAGAAGAGCGAGATCCAGACTTGGATTTGTTTGTTTTTGACATCTCTGAAGAGAGGGTCACTTTTCAATTACACCTAGTAGAAGAAAACAAACAAAGATTCAAACAAATGAATCTTTTACAAATTCAAGCTCCTCTGAACACACAAAATTTTTTTTTTTTTTTTTTTTTTAGTAATGTTTAATAATATTAAATAACTGAGTAGAAGACAACATAGAGGGATCTCTGAGCAGCACAATCCCAACCACACTAGGCTGCAGCAACAAATGAAAAATCTGAGTGTAACTGGGAAAAACAAACCCTGGCAAAAATGAAGGAACCTATATTATACTTAATTTAATACACATTCCTTTCTCAACAAGCATGCAAGCTTTGTAGACTAAGCAGTTAATAAAGTACTGGAATGACCTGGGGTCTCCTGGTTCTAAAAAATGAAAACCTATACAATATTTTAGTTTTAGTTTGTGACAGATCTGATCACTTCATTACTCCCTGAATCTTAGGTCATGTCCTTAAAACTGATGTCCAACAGAAATCGTTTAAAAATACCCTAACATCATGATAACATACACTAACTGCATTCCATAAAATAGGATATTAACACAAGCAGTATGAACACAGGAATGACATAATTTAGAAAGCAAAGAACTATCACCTTATAGCTTTTTTTTTTTTTTAGACTAGGTCTCGCTATTTTTGCCCATGGAACCGCAAGCTCATGTTGCCCGGGGTACCGTGGACTCCAGCAATCCCCAGTCTCAGCCTCCCAGGTAGCTGGGATTACAGGCGTGCGCCACCATACCCAGCTATTTTTTTGGAACTAGGTCTTGCTACGTTGCCCCGAGTGGGACTCAAACCGCGATCCGTGGTCCCCGTCGTGGCTTCCTAGGCTGCCGTCTACAGGCACGCGCCACCGTGCTCTTCTAGCTCTTTATTAGCATTTAGAGTCAAACTTCTTGTTCAGGATCTTTTCTCCAAGAAAACAAAACTGTCTTTTTCTTTATTATTCCACAGGAAAGAAGAGTCTCAGAAATGCCCTGACAAGTGACTTTTGGGTTTGGCTGAAAAGTGCTCTATCAATCCATTTCACTATTTCTCATTTGTTCCCAACCAACTAGAACGCTCAGCATTTTTTGAGAAGCAAAACTGTGAATCAAAAATT
>PVHY01013705.1:0-40513 GCA_004024945.1 Uropsilus gracilis
CTTTAAGAGATTAGGTCTCACTGTAGATTAGGTAGTCCCGAACCTGCGAACTCAAGTGATCCCCAGCCTCAGCCTCCCAGTGCTGGAATTACAGGTGCATGCCACCATGCCTGTCAGCTTGGTTCTGACTTAGATATCAGATTAGGAAATCAAATATTTCATTTGCAGCAACATGGATGGAGCTAGAAGGACTCATTAGCAGAAATAAGCCAGAAAGAAAACGAGAATACAGGATGATTTCACTTATATGAATGATATAGGGGGGAAAAATGAATAAGAAAAATCAGAAACAACCAACAGAACTGAACAATAGAGTGAGAGAGAAGGAGGAGAAAGAAAACAGGGGAGACAGAGGGCACAAAAGAATAAGATGGTTAAGAGGTGTTAAGGAAATGGGAAAACCCCAGGGTACACTATATATATACACACACATATAAATATTTTGCATATATATAAAATTAAATTTAAAAAGTCAGGAAAGCATATTTAACTGATAAGATATCAATAAGATCTTTAAAAAAAATTCCCAAAGTCATCAGACACAAGGGCAAAGGAATAATAACTAAAAATGTAAAAAGAGGTGGTTCCTATACTTCCAAAATACCAACAATAACATAAGCTAATATTGCCTTTATAAAATATACACAAGCAAAATAATATTTATTAAAAGTTTCAATTTGTTTAATGTTAAAGATATATTTAATATAAATTATATGTTAATGCATATAATAAAATTACATTTAGTGTTTAGTTGTATGGCTTCAATATTTATACAAGAAACATATTCACTGATGTTTATTCATATCAAAGAATAAGGAAAAATGGAAATAACTCTAATATCCATCCACTGGTAATATGTTATAAACTAATTATTCAACAGCATATTGTACAACAATGAAAATGCAAGAAATACCCCCAAAAGCAAAATAATGCTTCAATTTTAGATGTATTCCTGAATTTAGCAAATACAAACCTAATTAAATACATAAAAAATAAAATAAGTACATAAATAAAATAAAAGAAAGAAATCGGACTAGGAAACAGCCCAAGTGTCCCAAAACAGATGACTGGATGAAAAAGATGTAGTATATATTCACAATGGGATATTACCCATCAATTAAAAATGATGAATTTGACAAATCTATGATAACATGGATGTAGCTAAAAGAAACCATATTAGCAGAAAAAAAGTCAGAAAGAAAAAGACAGAAACCAAATGGTTTCACTAATATATGGAAAATAGGAAAAACAAACAAAAGGCCAGGGGGAAAAGTCAAAACATGCTAACAACCAAACTAAAGAACACAACTGGGGAGGGGGTATGAGAGAGAGTGGTATATATATATAATATATTATATATATATATATTATATATAATAGTTTAATCTGTTTTTGACTAATACCTTAATTTTTTAAATGTACTTCATTTTATCTTTCATACCTTACAGGCATATGAAGAACTTTTCAATTTGAGCATGTGTCCTATTTATTCATAACACCTTCCAAAATACTTTGATTTACAACGAGTTGTGCCTTTATTTCACCTTTTCCTTGGTGTATTTTTTTGAAGCAAGATCTGTACCCAATCTTAAACTGTACCTTATACTGCTTCTATAATTGGGAGGAATTATTTATTCTCTCATTTAAATCACTGAATCTCCATTTAACTTAGAAATGATTAAAATTTGGCTACATAATATTCATGGGTAAATAAAAATTTTATTGACTATTCATATTTTAGTAATTTTACTGCTGACTTATTAATAAAATATCACTGTAATTTTTGAAGAGAAGTTAGATGCTGTGATTAAACAGTTTTAAAATCTAGCATTCTATGGCAGAAGATGCCAAGTCTATGATTTGACTTGCTAGTCTATGCAATTTAGCACTAAACAAAAACATAGCTTTTGCCAACAAAATAATACATTTTAGCAATGACATAGGCAAAAACCAACATAATTTTAGGACATAATAAGTTTTATAAAGGAAATGAAGTTGAAATTAAAAAAATAGATAATTTGAGATAATTTGGAAGGGCAAAAATGTATGTCTACTTTGAGATAGTTTATTGTAATTAATGTTGGTTTTGTTATGTTTTTTTCAGAATAATCAGAATATATTGAGATCATTTTATTTCTCCCTAATACCTGTGTCATATAACTTTAAAAAATAAAGCTGTACTTACGTGTGGATAAAAATTTACTACCACGTTGGATTAGCAGATGGTTCATTTTAATATGCTGTTGAGTAATAGCAAAATTAAAAATAAAATCCCTGTACAATTATGGGAATCTATATATGTATATATACATAGATATCATATATATCTATATATAAACCTAAACATAGATATATCTCTATATATATCAAATCTGGACTTAGTTTTAATCCTATGGAAAACTGAATTTATTACTGCAATCACTTAAATAGTCTGTGTATTTCTTTCTACATGGTTTCTAGCAACATGAAACCATGCCCATTTACTAGTCCATAGTTTTCTATGTCAGCAGTCCAGCAAGATGGAGTTAGGCTTTCTGCTCAGTCAAGAACAGAAATCAAAATGTCATCAGGCCTGGGTTCTCACTAGGAGTGGTCAAGGAAGAATCTACTCAGTTCTTTCAGGTACTTGGCAGGAACCAGTTTTTCACAGATTACATTACTAAGGTCCTGGATGTTTTGCTCCTAAAGCATTTATAAAGGCTACTCAAGAGTCCTGCCCATCTGGCTTCCCTATTATGAGAGTCTATAAATTTGCTAGCATTGTCATTACAAAATGTCATGGTGTAATTCATTTTTGCTAAAAGTGTTCATACTGGCCTATCCTGACAAGAAGGATCTCTTATCCTACATCTTGTCTGAACTACAGGGGTTGAGATGGGTATTTGGAAAGAGGGTTGAAGATTTTTACCCCTTTGTGGATGAGAATTTCCCATAAGAAGTTTCCCTTCCTTGAAGTATTGTGGGTAAAAATATTTTATTCCATTTCTGTTTATTTTGATGTCATAGAAAAGAGCAATTAGACATGTAATTTTTGAGCCTAAGGGAGTCAGAATATGTTGTCTTTATCATAAGTGTCTATTTGTACTCTGAAAGTCAACAGGGCAATTGGTTATGAATTAACTTATTATCAAACTGAAAAAATAAGAGTCTGGAAAATTGAGATTATATGTTGGAAAAATGGATTTCTTCTTTTTATTACAAACTGACCTAAGAGTTTTTCTTAAAATATTTTCTCAAATATTTAATAAATTAACTTATTATCCAATCTTGTACGATCACACTATACCTATAATTTATTATTCAGCCAATATGGGTTTGAATTTTGTAATGGGTGTGCCTTAGTATATAGTAATTAAATTATGATTAAGTCAATTTAGATGAGTATCTCCTAGTGTTTATGTTTAATTTGAAGGCAATAACAGTGTTAGTCATAGTACATGTTAGGCACACCAAATTGCCTAAGAGGTGTCTTTATTAATATATGAACATTGAAAACTGTAATTTAGTAAATTCAATCCTAGCAAAATGTAAATCAAGTCATCATGTCTCCAAATGGAAACCATTAGTTTGCACACTACATGACAGTGGCTTCTTATTTCCCTAAAACGTTATATGCTTCAAACTCACTCACTAAGTTATGAATAGCAGCTTTGTTTTAGTCTTGGAGTTACAGAGGACTTCAATGTTCACTTTCAATATTGATAAAATCATAAAGGTATCCCTCCCTTTTCTAATGGAAAATAAAAGCTATATGCTTCTTCAATTACTACTGCATACTCCTTTTATTTTCTAACATCTAAGTTACTATACACTAAATTTCAGTGCCTAGACATTGGAGTCATTCATGCATATGGGTAAACAGGCAAGGAAGAAGCAAATGTCTATTTCCTGACATTTTTCATGTAGCTACTTAACCTAAACACAGTGGCTCTTATTGTCTGCTTTCTAAATTAATTGTATCCACTGTCTGTAAAGTCCAGAGATACAATGTACGTTTTTGCACACACGCATCTTCAATGGGAGGTAGTTACAGTCATCACAGTAGATGCTGTTCTTTCCACTCAGTCACCACACTTTAAAAATATTCCTAAATTAGATAAGTATTACATATCTATGTATTTACATAATTTGTGTTTTTAAAATGCATTAGTATTTAGAAATGAAAATCCCATATAACAAAATGTGTTTTTCATTAACTTTATCCTTTGACTTTCCAATGTACTCTGTGTCTGATTGTATCCATTTAAAGCTAGTCTTTATTATATTTTATTTTTATCATCCTGCAATAAAATGAAATAAAGGAATCTATTGTCTCCTTTCTTCCCTGATTGTCCAAGAAAAGGCTATTTCATACTGTGATTTACATTTCATGCCATCAAGTGGCCAAGCCTACAGGTTAAACAATATAGATAACATACTATAAATTTACAAAAAAATAAAAAATAAACTGTAAAGGGAAGCAATTAAAGGGACCACTTTTTTAAACAGTAAAATAAATAAAATTTAATCTTATATCACATTCTCCAAATGATAATAGACTGATATCTATAATGTGTCTCCTTAAGTCTGCTTTAAAGACTTGGAGAAAACAGAAATGTTTTCCTAAATGTAGAAAACTTAGGAAAATTTGTTAGATATTTCCTTGATATCATACCCAATTGTTCTGTGTAAATAGAGCACCTCAACTGACTTTCAAACATTTGCATTTGTGGTCACGCAAGAGAGAAATGGACGTGTTTCTGTTTTTTAAAAATTGCCTTTTAATTTAAAAAAATGCCTTTATATGCTGGTAGTTGAACTTTTAATCCAGTTTATCCAGAATAAAACCAAAATTCATGTAAACTTTAAAAGGAAAAAAATAATATTCTTATACTGATGATTATATAGTGTCTGTATTCTAATCAAAAACAATGTTGAAAATAAAATCATTTTTTAGCCCTAAACTGACTCTACTACATGCAGCTTGTGTATGTTGCTCACACAACAATGAACCATACCGACAGAATAAATAGATCTCAATAGAATTGCTTATTTCTTTAATCTGAGCATGTGTATGGTGTTGTGTGTTTAGAAAACTTTAATATCTATCTATCCATCTATCTATCTATCTATCTATCTATCTATCTATCTATCTATCTATCTATCTATCTATCTATCTATCTATCTATCTATCTATCTATCTATCTATCTATCTATCTATCTATCTATCTATCTATCTATCTATCTATCTATCTATCTATCTATCTATCTATCTATCTATCTATCTAGATAATCAGCCTTCACTTTATACCTCTCAAATATGGTGTACTGAAATAGAGAACAGGGAAAATAAGACACTTTCTATTTTACTTACACCACATACTTTCATACTTTTTTTCTTTCAGCTGAGTAAGTGATACAATGGAGGAGGAAATATACTTTCACCCCATCATCCTTGAAAATTATCTCACGGAAGTAGGACAGATTTAAGGACATGATCAATGGCCTAGAAATTGCTAGCAAAACAGCTTTTCCTGAGTTTCAATGAGGATCTGGCCCTAGAGGAAATTACATAGACTTACATTATCAAAAGAGCATGTGCTCCAAATACCCCAATTCCCTTCTAGATGTCATACAGGTGAGAGGAGAGGAAGTAGAAGCCAAACAGAGACACAGCAACACAGCTGAATGACAATAATGACCCACTTTTCCGTCATAAGAGGAAAATGATTCAATCCAATCTTATTCCTTAGTCTACTCAGACTTTATTAACCTACTTCGTGCTACCATGACCTTTATCTTTTAAAATCTTGACCTTTTAAAATTTGCTGAACAGTTGTAGGAAATAATGCATGCTTATGTTTCTATAATGTGCTAACTTTACCTATAAATGTTTCTCACATGCCTCATTCATTTCCCTAAAGCTTGGGCAACATCCCCAAAAGGAAATGTCAACTGTTAATGTTTCCTCTTAGTAATTTTCCAATACTGAAAACTTCAATAACTGGATATAAAAATTCCTTCAAAGGACAGCATGACATCAGGAAGACTCAGTTCTGATTTTTAAAGACTCGGGTTCTTTTGTGAACTGTTTTTCAAGACTAATCCATGAATTTACAATTAGGTTTTCTGACATTGAAGTTTCCCAACCTGGAACTTGTCAGTAGTCTTCCTCTTGAAGGGAAAGAGAAAGCAGATAAAAGAGGGGAAATTATTTTATACTTGAATGTAGAATAATACCAAAAAAATTTAAACTATTATTATTATGCTTCATAAATTTTTCACAGATAATTGGAAGGCAAGAATCAGAAGCATCAAAGAGGAAAAATGCATACAAGGACTGCTCTATGGATTCCCTTACTTTAATAGTAAGAAATAATTTTATATTTTTTAGGTATAATAAAACTCCTGTAGATCAAGAACTATTGACTTTGGGAGGGAAATGGCATCACAGGAGAGGGTACATTTATTCTTCTTAAAATGTTGGCCTCCTGGAAGGAAGGTGGAGGAGCATATTGGTTACACACACACACCCTATTCCTTTTCATTTCAATTTTTTCTAGTAGGAAATGACTTGAGTGGCATCAAGTATCAGAGACCTGAAAAGACTAGACATTGCTCAATTCAACAATTTTTCTGGAAATGCCATGGGCAGGGTTCTTTGAGTCCTCCACCGCAGTGCATGACTCATACTAGGAAATTTATACAGGATGATATTCTCTTGGAGTCTTTGTGGGGTTTTTCTAATGACCATTTGAGATTGTCAGGTGCTAAGGTGAAATCTAGAGAACACAGAGTCGAAGAGTTAAATCCTTATGTCTGATTCTCACATGCATTTTTAATTACAATGATTAAAAAATTCTGGGGCTTCGGTGATCTAACTAATAGGACTTTTCTTCTCTGCCAGAATTTAGAAGTGAGAAAGGAAATCATAACAAAAGTGGAGAATTTATCACTAAAAAACTGGACTGTTGCATTTATTAAGTGTGTGATCCAATGGACTTGCTAGCACCCACCCCCCAAAACACATCCCAAAACAAAAACACTGCCCCACCTATAAGCAGTGAAGGTCAGAGAAAATGTACTACTCTCTGTGGAAATGACAAAGAGGAAAAGAAAGAAGGAGCACTGTCCTCTAATAGAAATAAGACACAAGCTCAGAAAATAATAATTGTTCCTTAATAATAAAATTTATATTTGAAGTTCCCCTATTACCCAGTCTGTACCAACAGGTAGGAAAGTCTAATGAAATTTGGTGTAAGCACATGACTAAGAAAGAGAGTCACATTTTAAGTTTCACTTACATTTTAAGTTTGCTTGATTTTTTTAACAATCTAAAAGGTACAGAAGCAATTGGTACAAACTTGCTCTTGCTAGCAATTAAGTTCTGAGTGCCTTAATATTTTCCATTGAGTCCTAGTAACATAAACGTCCTTATTTTTTATCCAAAAAATTTGGAAGTCAACAGATATTACATTAACCACATGGAAATTCACAGTGTTTTTCAAAACTCAAAGGCTCTTAGTTATCTTCAGCAAACTTTCATGTTTAATTCATCCTTTTCTAAAATTCCTTAATTATGGAATATTTGACTTTGTTAGACACAATCACTCACATTTTACATGGCTCCTTGATCCTTGGGACATACTAAAGTAAATGCTGAACTTGGAGATATTCAAAATACTTGGCACTTGCATCACATCACCCTTATGAGAAAGACAGGCCATAAATCACTTTTTTCTCCACACTGAACAGGGAGGTTTTCTCTGATAATGTGATGTGCTTAACAAATCTTAGCTTGTTATAATTTAACTGGCAGCACTTCTTCTATTCTAGTTGCACATGTAAACACAGCTTGTCCTTGGACAATGGTGATGAAATATCTGCAGAAAGGTAGCACTTAGAAAGTCTTCACACTCTGTGTGTTTCCTAACGCATCTTGAATCAAAGGCATCTCTCACTTAGTTTAGTACCTAGTACACAAGAAGTACTCAAGTTTTTGGTGAAATTAAAGCAAGAAATAAAGACAGACATTTCTCCCACATTTTACAAAGAATTAGAATTATATAGGTTTCCTGACTAGCATGGAAACACAAGCTGTCGCTGGAATAGCAAAAGGTTTCCATGGTGAATTATTTCTTGTTGTCCTCTGCAAAATGGTAGCTGGCATCGCTTTTGTTGACATTAAACAGTGTCACTTCCTAATTTCTATACAGTGGCTGTTCACTATTACCAGTTCAAAGATTTGCATTATAAATGTTTCTCTGGGTCTTGTTCGCTTCCCCTGTATGTTATAATTTCTACTAAACACATTTGTGCAATGCAGATTTATTCTGAGATTCCATTTAATTTTGAGAGCTTCAAATGACATTGCAACTTTCATTTTTCTTTTTAGATGAATGAATGACCAGTTCATTAATCATTTTATGTCGTAGTCATGTAGGGTCAGTACCAGTAAGTACTCTCTGTTGTCAATCAGTTATTTCCATGATGGCTTTTAAAATAATGAAAAAATTTCTACCATCTACTACAGACGAATTTTCCTCTGCACTATTGAAACTATTTGTCAGTATCAAATTCTCTTAGGCTCCTGGATGGAGATGTAGGTTTTATTTATTGCTGTGATTTCAGATAAATTGTTTTACAAGTTAAGAGGGTTGGCAAAGAGCGATTTCATTATTTTGTAGAAAATAATCAATTCACATGCTTTATGGAAGATTATTTGCTATCTTTCTGACTATTGAGAACACATTTTTGAGATTCAAAAAAGAGTTAATAAAGATTTTAAATTCAGCGTATGACTTTTGAAAATCCCACTGGAATTGTGTAAGTCTCACTGAATCCCACCGTAGATCCCACAAATTACCCCACCTGCACACATTTTTTCCTTAGTATTTCTTACTTTCCACATTAGAGATTCTAGATTCTTTCTTCAGCTTCTTACTAGAACAATTCTGTTCTCTTCCTAAAGGCTGCCCTTCTCTCACAAAGTAGGAAGAAAATTTCTGTTGTCATTTCCCATTTTCATGCTGTATTATCATTTAGAAAGTTTGGGTAGAGGAAGAAAAGCATGATACATGCAAATAACCATATTTCAAAACCGTATTAAGGGGTCCTTGGCTTAAAAGGTAGAAAACTTTCTAACAAAGAGCGCCATCTAGTGACACAATTATAAATGTTTTTAAAAAGTATAAGAAATAAAAATTTTTGCAAGTTATATTTTTCTGTCTTTTGTATTTTAAATATCTTTGTGTGCATGTTGTATATGTGTATGTGGATCAAAAAATAGTTAGGGAATGAAAGCCAATTTTACATTATTTTTGCTAATAACTCCATCAAATATTTCAGTCACTAAATTTGAGACTCTTTTCAATTGATTTATTCTTATTTTCTTATCACTATGAGATAAGATTGAGTTCATATTATTGATGAAATCACTCATCTCATCTCAAAGTTTCTTACTCATCAGAATGAACAAGTGATACTATAGAGAGAAGTAATTCAGTTTAATATAAGAGTTTCCTGAAGGCTAAATTGCTCTATTAATGTAACAGGCTACCTGATGGATCACTGAGCTCTTGGTGAACATAATATCATAAATGCTACTGACGTGATACCTGCAGTGCATGAGAAGATAGATTAAAAGGGGTTCGACGTTCTACCAGTTGTGCTGGATTCAAAGAGATAAACTTATTCCTTCATGGTGTGGAGGACAAATGATATATTTGGAGTAAAGTTTACAAAATGTACAATATAGCAAAGCACCCACCCGATGCCCATATTGCCTTCATGCTATAACACAATCACCGGTTCATTTTCTGAATGAAATACACATCAGATTAAAGCCCATTGTCATGAAATTTCACGAGATTTCAAGAACTCTGCAGGTCTGTAGTATTCCTCAAATCTACCCCATATTAAAATCATGGTAGGGAATTCTAAGATTGACAGTAGTCCCTAGTTCTACTCTCAGAGATTTTTTTTTTTACTTCTTTAATATAGAGTGGGCTATAGCTATGAGTACTACATAAATCTTCCAGATGATCTGAATGTGCATTTCAGTTTGAGGGCCACTGACTATCATATGTGTGATGTTCAGGGTCTCTGGCAACACTGCCCATCAATTGAGAAGTGCCCCAGAAAATCTAGGAAAAAAGGTAGTCATGACTTTAAAACAATACCATTTATCAAGACCCAGAGGAAGTTGTTTTCATTATACTCATAATTAGGTCTATTGCAATTCTTACAACAGCGATAGAAATTTTACTTGCCTTTTTTGTGAAGTGAACTGCATCAACAAGAGAAAGTCCTGGTTTCAAGAGACAAAGCTGTCACTCATGAAATCCAGATCAACGCGACCAAGCTAAAATCTAAAGTCTAGAAACAATGATATATGACAGATTATTTTCATCTAAATGTAAGCAACAGGGTAGCTTATTCCTGTTCCTCTTAAATCTGACCAACTCAACTTGTCATCCTGTTCTTTCTAGCTCCTTTTATTTCTGATCTTTCCTTTCCCTTTTCTTAAAGAAACATGCCTCTCTCACCTACTCAATAAATAAATAAATAAACAAACAAACAAATAAATAAATAAACAACATTTTTCTACCAATTTGAATTTTGTCACTAAGATAGTTCCTAAATCACTGGCTTTCAATGAAATTAAAGAAAAATGCTACAAAGTTCAGAGAAACCAAAGATATCTATTTCCAATTAAGTTTCACATGCATTATTCAGTGTAATATCATTGCAGAACTCAAGTGAAGGATAAAATTAAATCTGCCATTTATAAACTAGTCAGCTGAAAATTTCAGATCATACAGGAATTATGTCACATCTGAACTTTTGCTCTGGTTTAAAAGAGAGGGTGAGTGAGAGAGCCCACACTGAGTTCAGACATTAGAAATAAAATTATTCTTTATTTTTATTTGAAACCCTTAAATTTCTAGATATATTGTTGGGGCAAATCATTAGTTATAAGGATCAGAAGCAAATTCTTCCAAAACACATCAGAGTTCATTCACTGTAAGGCATCACAGTGTGACATTACCATCTTGAAAAGCAGGGATCGCCAAAAGTGATGTTTAAACCTTCAAGTCTCCTTTTAATTTAAATGAAAATTATTTTATTCTCTGATGCCTAGATATTGGTAGACTGCTGTGCTAAATTCATCTTGAAGATCACTGCACATTACAAATTACTTGATGGTTTTACTTTCTCATTCCAAAAATACTACTTTATACAACTATTTTAAAGGATTTTCATTTTTGTGAGTAGCTTATTTCTCTTTTCTACTATGTTTTAAAACTAGAGAGGAGCTTTTTGCTTAATTTTCATAGGAGTTTCACTTTGTCAAAGAAAAGAACATTTCAGCAAGGCATTTTTCCCAATGTATTTGGTAATTTTTAAGGTTTTCAAGCTAAAAATAAGTCTATTGAAGAATTTGATTAAAACTATGATTGTCTCATTTATTTTCTAGTAGCCTGGTTTTATGTGACAAAACTCTATGAAGTTATTTCAGATAATACATACACATGCATATGACTAGAATAAATTATTAAAAAATATCCAATTGTTTAAAAATCTTTAAAAAAACTGTCCATTTCTGTGCCTTTGAGATAAATGATTGTGTTCAAAGATATCATTCATTTGATACAATGGAGACTTTTAGGCATTAAAGACTTGGAAACCTATAATGACTTCTAGAATTTATGTTTTTATTTTATATATTTATTTTTATTTTCACCATTTAAATAAATTCATCACAAGCTTAACACATAGCAGTAGAGTGCATTGAAGAATAAATTAATAATTTTTAATTTATTAAAAGTTTTGAACTGTTTTCCACAAATTAATGGTTACCCATACCGTCTAATGTATATTTGTGTTTTCTAAACCCTCCACTATCTAATTACTCCTTAGCATTTTGATTTATTAAAGCCTCATTTGATGTTTCAGTCTTGAGTCCACACCAGCTCTGCCATCATCTTGCCTCTACACACATGTGAAAATAAAAGTTCTTTCCCAGATAAATTATACAAAAAATTAAAAGTTTCTCTTGAACACTGTTAAAGTTTAAAAGCAAAATGACTCAGCATTTGTTTATTAGCAGCCATTTAAAGAATATTGATTGTCAAAATATTAATGCACTAATTGTTATTATACTATACAAATCATGCCACTGTATTCTAGTAATGAATTGTACACTTTACTAGTCTGTTTCACATACATTCTATAATTGAAACTTTACCCACCCCTCGCCAAGACTCGTTGTGATCATAATTTTATAAGTGAGAAAAATAGGTTTATAGAGATCAGGCAATTTTCTCAAGATGAGCAGTCTATAATCCCAGAGAATATTGACAGTACAGTGTAAGAAAAGAACAAGTGAAACAGAAGAAAGAGTTCCTGCCATCTCAGACTTATTTAAATGATGCCACAGATTCAATAAATTGACTTTTTCTTCTATATAGCACTCAAATTATTAATATTCTCATAATTTATTTCGCAATGGTCTCATTAGAATTAAACAAGATTAAGGATTTGCCTCAATATCCTTCTATGTTAAAATTCTATTTATGCATTTTCAACACTGATTGGGGCATCCAGTGAAGAGCGCTCTTACATGTTTTTAAACCTGAGATTCTACTTGTATACATTTATTATTTCTGGTGGTTGGCCTTCTTTTAATGCTTCATTTCTCCTCCCTGTAAACTCTACTACTTGCTGTCATTTTACTAGTTTGGACAGAGCATTTTAAAACCTCTTCCCCCAACTACCAATCATATCTTCTTTCAGAAATATAGCTATTCCTTTGCAAGTATTCATGAACTGGCATAGTGAAAGATAACCAGAGTCATTATTATAACTTGGTTTGTATAAGCAGAGAGAGTCAGGAGACCCGGCCACCTTGAATGAAAAGGAACAGGATGTCTATGCTTTTGAATGATGAACAGGAAAATAAGAGAGGCCATAGGTAGAAATAAAATCATGGTAGTGACAGAGTAAGATTAAGGTCTAAGTCCCATTTTGGTGAAAATGGGTACTCTGCTGTTTCTGAGCTTTTGGTCTGTGGTAACAAATTTTGGGGGAGTCCAACGGACTCATTATAACTGTTTACCTATATTGTCATTCTGGCCCCCATCCCAACCCCCTGCCTCCCAATATAACACAATAAAATTATCTGAGATTTAACAATACAACAATCAACTGAATTATTAAATAACATTCAAAAGTTTCCTCGTTGTCATCAATTAAATGAATCATGAAATATAAATCACGAGTGTCAGGCCTTCAATGCAAACATCAACCCCGCACAAACTGACATTGTGAAAACAAAGCTAGTGCACGAGTGCCATCTAGTGGCGAGTTAAACTATAACCACAAGAGGCTATTGATTTTGGACTGGAAACAATGAAAATAATTGGAAGAAAAGTTGCTGCCCAGCGAAGTCCTAAATAATACCTGCTATCAAGAGGCTGAAACCTGGAAACCTGGAGACAAGGGCAAAGGTTAGTGCTGCCTCCTCTATCCCCTCATTTAAAAAAAAAAAAAACTATTATCAAGCTTAAGAGACAGTGAAGGAGGGAGAGGGGACCAGTTGTCTCAGCAGGCTGTAGCTTCTATGCCTGACAGAGAAGGGTCATTGTTCCATGTTCAGATTCTGGGGGTGGGTTTGGGGGGAAGGAGGGGGGGGGGGGACTGGAGCTCTAACTGGGCTAACTTCTGTGAGGCAGCAGAAATGACAAAGAAAATAACCAGTTGTTGAAAAAAACACACGTTTTCGCTCAAGAGGACTTGATACTGTACACACGTGACTATAGTGAAGTCAATTCTAATAGTGGAAGCTAGAGAATGCGAAGAAAAGGAAGTCTTCCTGGTAAATTGGAAGCCTCGTGGTCGCTATGGGAAGAGGGAGGGGGAGAACACTGCGTAAAGACATTGCGAGTCACATTTTTACACCGAACAATGCATCAGAGGAGAGGTGTTTGGAAAACCTCTGTCATTTCGAACTTTATTTGTGGAAATGCTTATATTTTCTAAGTAAAGTTGAGTATTAAAATAGTAAGATGAACTGGGCATGGTGGTGTGCACCTGTAATCCAACTACCTAAGAGGTGGAGGATAGGGATCACTTGAAACCGCGGGTTCGAGACAACCCCAGGCAACAAAGGGACGCCTAGTCTCTAAAAAAATTAAATAGTGAGATGAGGCTTTTGCCAAGATGTAACTAGTTATACTTGATCTAGGCATGTTAAAGAAAAAAAAAAAAAGACTGTCTCTTGCCAGTCGGTAAGTGGACTCCTTAAGAAAATCAAACCCCAGTGTAAAGATTTCCAAATATTACCATGGGGTTCTTGCTAGAGGTGTGGACTCCCAGGTCCACCTGCAGGGAACTGGGGCTTGAACTAAAATGAAACTCACAGATCTTCATTGTTAAAAGCACCCTTATTCTGACACAGGCAGTAGAAGTCACAGTTCAAGAACCTGAACTGTCAGTTGAGTCCAGGGGAAAACCACATAGGCCTGGGGCCTGAGGTTTTGAAAGCAAAAGTAATGATGACAGACGACAACGTCATCATTTGTAGGACTGTTAGCTGGCAGCTCATGGGGACTTTAAGATGAAATGGAAACCAATTCAAAGACGGGGAGGGGGGTTATTAATCCATAGGAGGCTGCCTGACTAGATCTCCTTTGAGAAGATGTCAGTTTCTTAAGATCTGTCCAGGAAAAGATTTTCTTCCATCATGGAAACTGAATAAGCTTGAACAAGTATGGCAGAAATTAGCAGATGCTGTCCCAAACTTATATTATTATATTTTCTTCCTGGACATAAACTTGAATCAATGTTTCCTTACTTCCCTTGTATTCAAAGGCAACTTCTTTTCATCTTCTTTTATCTGATAGGACAGAATTAGAAAAGATGAACAAGATAAGCAAGACGGATGCATGAAATCGACATACCACATATTTTCCTCAATGCACATTTCCCTGTGGGTCAACTGGGGTGATGGCTGAAGGGTGTTCTTGTACCTATTTATTGAAGATGACCAGCTCCATCCTCCTGACAGCCTAGGTGACTGATGAAAGGGATCATCTATCCCACTGTTCATTTGACAGGTAGTCTGTATGGGGAAAAAAATCTATTGTGCATGAGACATTATAAACTATGGAGATTGTTATTAGTGGAGTTAGTCTAGTTTCACTAATAAAAAAAAACTAATATAGACATTATTTCTAGGACTTGGTATAAAGGAATCTAGCCAAGGAATGGGCATGTCCTAGGGTACATATTGGCTTCTCCTATAGGTGGAAGGCATGCAGAAGTATGTTCAGAGGTACACCCAGAAGTTCTTCCTCTAAGGCAGTCCATTTCCCAGCAGAGTGTTTTGATTGTTTGTTTGTTTGTTTGTTTGTTTTGACACTAGGTTTTGCTACTTTTGCCCGTGGAACCACAGGCTCATATTGCCCGGGGTACCACAGACTCAAGCAATCCCCAGCCTCAGCTTTGCCTGCGATTACAGGAATGTGCCACCACGCCCAGCTATTTGTGTGTGGGGAGGAGGGATTAGGTCTCACCATGTGCCCCTGGCAGGATTCAAACCGTGATCCTTGACCCTGGCCACAGCTTCCTAGGCTGCAGCTTATAGGCATGCACCACCATGCCTGGCCAGTTTCCAGCAGAGTGTTCTTGATTGTGAAAGAATATTACAGTGGGCAAGCAAGATTTCCCTTTAATTCATTTCTGTTGAAGGTAATAAACATTAAGATCTCAAACTAAATGGTTTCATAGTAAAATATATCTGTGTGTGTGTGTGTGTGTGTGTGTGTGTAAAGGAATGTGTTATGGCGCTTCTTAATCTTTTTCCCCCAGTTGAAATTCTGATTAACGCAAGTTATAAGTTAGATGTCTAGTGAGAGGTTTGTGGATGTTGTCTCCATATTTAAAGAAGTTCACAGTTTCCCAAAGACCTATAAAGTGGAGAGTTGGTCCAATGTGCCAACAGCTTAAGAAAAGGAAACCCCTTAAGTGAGGGAAATGTTGCTAATAAGTGGAAAGGTTACATTTTATTGAGTAGACACACTTATGGTCACAGTTTTAAGTTTCATTCAAGGAGCATTGCCAAGATTAACGTCTATAATTAAATGCCCATTTTATAAAGATGTCAGTTAGTTTATTCAGTGGGTTTCTGATTTAATTAATAACTAAGACAACTTATTATAAGCATGAGTAGTTTTAATTGCAAAGTATAGTTTAGATTACTAACTTGATCTTCCAAAGGGACTGCCCCCTTGTGAAAAGGCAATTCACTGGCAGACTTCCTTACGCTCAAACCTGTTCTCTGCATGTCTGTCTGCTACAATTCAGTCATGGGAGCCCCACACAACTATCAGCAGCATCTTACTTGCCCCCAACAAAAAACTTTCTGTTGTAAAGTTTAGTCATGTTGATACAGGGTCTTGATGCAGTTAAAAATTGTATGGGCTCCAAAATGCCCTGCGGGGTAGAGTCTGAAAGAACCAGGAGAGAAAATGAGAAATTGGAAAATGGAAAATAAAAAGGAGGAGCAAGGAGAGAAAAGGAAGGGAAGAGAGAGATGAGAATAGTATACAGAGAGAACAGGCCCACGTGGCCTGCCACAGGAAGCCCCCTGGAAGAGTGAGTTCAGAAATGAATTCCATGCTGGCTAGGAGCCATGGTGGGAGAGTGGCCGGCAGAAAAGTAGCCAGTGTGAAGTCAGATGCCAGAAAGACAGGCTGGGAGGTGAGCAAGGGCTACTGAGGGCAGGCCTGGTGGATTTGGCAAGATGCTACCAAAGGCGGGCTGGTAAAGGAAGTGCGTGGAGCCACTGCAAGGTGGCAGATTTGGAGAGCTGATTTGTGCATCAGCAATTGTCAAAGAAATTTAAAGGGCCTTGGAGAGTTGGAGCAGCATGGAACACTGGAGAGGAAGTGAAGAGAAGATGCCAGAGAAAGACTGGATTTTGCAGAGTGCTTGCCTCAGAAAAGAGGCTCCATCTTGGACATGTGTTTGGGACTTTTGGACTCAACAGTACTTGAGGTGAAATAACTGACCACTTGTGGCTTTGGGGACTTTTCATTTTCCCTGTTGAGTTCCCTTGTAAATAAAACCCTGTTGTTAAACTATGTTTATCTGGCAACTGCTACATGAGGGTAGTACAGACCTGAGGGACCTGGCTGGCAAAAGTCACATTTTAAAAGTGGCCTGTTGGTTAGAGTCTTCTGCCCTATTTAATGCAATTTCACTGTGTTTGTGGCGAGACCATCTGAAGGGAGGCAAACCTCCTTCCTGGAAACTCATGGCAAGGTATCTCTTCTGAGTCCAGAGACTACAGCCACCACTTCAAGGACAATCTAAACTAATAAGAAGTGCACAATACACCAGGCAGGAAAGGAGTTAGAACCTAGAAGTCATGAAAAGCTTTGTTGCATGGAGCTATGGCTAACGTGGGTGCTTATGGAGACGTGCATTAGTGAAAAAGTGAGCATGGTCTGGAGACTGACAGGTGCCTGCCTTTTCTTCCCATCATGGGAGAAAGGTGGTAGGCCTGACTCTTAAGAATTGAGGTTTGTGGAGGTAAAAGAGAGTCAGAGAACCATCTAATAATAAGGAGCCAAAACTAGGTATAAAAAACCTTCATGCAAAAATGCTTCTAAAAAGACATCTCACCAAGTATCCCTAAATGTTCTAGCATAAACTATGGAGTTTGGATGATCAGAATGTGCAGTGTTGGTTCATCAGTTATAACTCATCTACTACTCTGGTGTCAAGAAGACAATGCATTTGTAAAGAGGGGTTTCAGGGTAAGTGGGAAATCTTTATGCTGTCCTTATCTAGCTAGGAATCTAAACAGCTCTTTAATAACAAAAAAATGTAAATACATACTCTGTCTAAAATTGATACAGGTGCTATTATGTGTGAGAGAGAGTACACACAATAGCTCTCAACTCTGCAGAACAGATTAGGATACACACTTGGAGGATACATACCATTATCTTCATTTTCAAGATGCCACCAAAAGGCTTGTGCATTGGGATGATAAAATAGGACAATAAAGTATATTATTAAACAAGCATTGTATGAGGAGGGACCGCTTTCTTGTGATATAAAATTAGGTGATGTAAATTCTAATAGCCCTACAGCAGCTCGTCAATTCACACTGACACATTTACTTAGATTCTTCAGTCTTCAATGAAAAACTTAACATGATGTCTAATTCTACCTCTAAATTCTAACAATTTAATTTTAAAGATCAGGCTGACACAAGTGCAACTGTGTTCTCAGATGACCCTGAGAAAAAATGGGATTTGAATGAATCTTAAAGTAAGAGTCAGTTCCAGGAAGTATCCAAATGTGGAAAAAAACAAAACAAAACAAAACAAAACACACAACATAAAAAACTAATACAGAAAATGAAGTAACATACTCATTTAGCTGTAAAACTTTATTGTTGTTGAAATTATCCATGTCAGATGTACAGTCAAATCAGTGAGGTCAGGAGTCTTCTGAAAACTAGACTTTGGAGTTACGTGTGTTGTGGTAACATATCTGAAGATGTGTAAACCTGTACCTCCAAATCACATATGGTGTGATGTTAGTGTTGTAAACCAACTTTATCTCATTTAAAAAATACAAAAGTAATTCAAGCAGAAAATACAGGTGAGAAATTTTTAAATGTATTTAAAAGGCAATAGACCAAAATAGAAAGAAGCAAGTGTTGAGGAAGTAGTCGAAGGAATGAAATGAATATAGGGAATCAAAATGAGACCTTAATGCACCAGGGCTAGGTGAAAAGAGTATTTGATCAAGTACTACAGATGTATGGAGTGAGGTGGAGACATATTGCTTCTAATCTTACAGGGCAAAAAATTAAAGCTGTTCTAGGTTTGCTTATTTTAGCAACAAAGGGTAGATTGGCAATCTGCTATGTATCTGATGGCATTTCCTATACCCAAACATAAACATAGGCACCAGGAATAGGCACTGTTATTGCAATAGGAGGGGGAAATAGACTAATAGTTATTTGTGTGTTCTGAATGTTAGCAATCAATGTGCAATTTTGTAACAAAAAAAGTAACTTTCAACAGTAAGTGCCTTACATAGGCACCAATTAAAATGTTGAGGTACATGAGGCCACTGGTAGTCTAATTATCATAGATGAAATGTTTTGTCCTGTAAACAAGAGTTTAATTTTTAAAAGTTTCATGTTGCCTATAGTTTCAAGTATGAAAGAATAACTGTGTATATCAAGAAAAGGAAGAAATTTTGTTGCTGTTGTTTTTCACCATGATGCCACAGAAACTGATCAAGTTTGGTTAATTTGGAGGCAGTAAAGAATAATACAGTCTAATTTGTGGAAACAAGAAGCAGCAAGCAGTCAAGGAAACAAAGCTACACCAAGGAGCTAAGGCAAATTTTAAGAAGCTAGCCCATCTTCTGTGTGAAAATGGCTAAGCAATATTGGTTAGTAGCAGCTGCATTCCGTAAACAGGAAGCAACAATACACTTAAGATCGTACATGCTCTTACGTGGAAGAATTCATTTGGTCTATAAGGAAGGATTCATTTGGTCTATGGATTTTTTCCAAATACAGCGAAGAAGGAAAAGGCGCGTGAAAGGTATACAATGGTTGTTCATCGTCAGATTTAGGTAGAGCGAAGTCAGTCATTTCTGAGGTATACCTGTCAAATAGGAAATACTAAAATGATGGTACTCAGAAAATCAGAAATGTTCTATCAGAAGGACTATCTGAAGAAAAAGTGACCAACTGCAATGAATGAGAAATGAATATTAAACACATGATTATATTCAAAATGCTTGTAAGAGGTAATCAGAAATGGGTTGTGATTATCTTCCATACTCATTATAAAAATACAGAACAATGCAGACAAGAATATTGTCTTAATTTAGTACAACTATAATTAAACTGTGAGCAAGCCCCATAGATTATCAGAAATAATAATTTTTTGTCATTAGATGGATATCATAAATATCCATTTTTACTTATTTGTTGTACACAATAAATACTTTTTTCAGCACTGAGAAATGATTACCACATAATAAACTACACATATTTAAAATGTAAAATGTGATGAGTTTGATATATGAATTCAGGGAACTGTCACCACAATCAAGGTAACTAGACATAAGGAAATTTGGGAATAATGGATATTTTTAATATTTTGCTATGCACTTAAGCTTTTTCAAAACCTGTCATCCCACATGTCTTATAAGGTTGCTATTATCTGTATCTCCATTTAGAAATAAAGAAACCAAGTATAAATGGGCTAATTCCCATGGTCAAACATGTGTCAATCTGAATTTGAACTTAAAGAATATGGAAAATAAGTTATCCCTTTAAATATAATGTTGGTATGTACTGATAAAAGTGGTAGAAAGAGAACTTCTCTTGTAAATGTGCAATTAAATTAAATTATAGTTTTATTGAACACAATCAATATTGTTTTACTTGGATTTAATAAAATATAAACAAGTGAAAATAAAAGAATAACTAAACTTTAAAGAAATCTTCCTTTATCACTTAAGGTATTATTTCTGTAAGATTATTTAGTCTTAACAAATATTTTTTCAAAAAACTACCAAAGGGAAACGGTGCCTCAAATCAATTTATTTCATATCCCTTAAGGAGTAGGCTTACGATAGTATTTAAGATTAATGCAAAGACTGTATGAGACATTGGTTAGTGTGACTATCACACTTTCTGGGAAAATCTTTTTCTCTGCAAGTGGGTTTGACTGAAAGAGAAAGACGTGTGTAGGAGAGCGAGCGAGAGAGGGAATACAATCGTGACATGTAACAATGAAAGAAATTTTTTTAATATCCAAAAGGACAAATTTATTACTAGAGAGAAGAGTAAAGGACACTTGCATTGACACAAGTGGGCAGAATATCTGCCCCCAGAAAGCACAGGCTTGTTAAGAGAAGCCTTTGTAGACACATGTGGGCAAGAGAGCTCCTGCTAAGGAGAAATGCTTAAATATAAGTCAGTTGTTGAATGCAGGGAGGATTTTGCCCCACATAACATTCAGTAATATCTTAAGGAAAGTAACACATTTACTAGGCAGAGGGCAAGACGCTAAACACCCTAAAGGGCCATAACAGGCCCCATCCTACAACAGCAGATTGTTTGATCCCCCACAACAATGATATAACAGCTGAGAATGTCCTGAGGAGAGGATGTCAGGAGACAAGGCCATGGACAAAAGAAGAAAAATAAATGAGTGCAAGTATTATGTAGATCATAAAAGCAATAACACTGAAAGCCAAAATGAGGGGTAGATCAGTGTTTACCAGCAGTGGCAGACATCTTCAGAGGATCAACAGAAATTTATTTTTGAGAAGACATGGTGTGTCCTTAGAAGAATCATATCTCCAGAAATATCCTGAATTTTGAATGACTATGTCTCAATATTAGCTGATATATGATTCTTGATTTACTAAGAGATGATTATGAATAACAAATTCTTCTTAACTGCAATACAATAAGCATGTCTTTTTCTTGACTGCAAGAGCTTTAAAGGATCTCCGGCTTTGATGGTATATATACTATAAACTCAGATCTTCTTTATTGAAATTTATTGCTCTCCTCCTGTATATGGTAAAATTTCAGTACTAGCATCATCTGATCCTTAAACTAGAATATTCAAAAACTATTGCGTTAAAATGATTAATATGTTTAATATTGAGAAAAAAGTTTACTACCTCACCTACTATCATTTCAATACTATGAAATTAAGTCATATAATAGAACTTCACAGTTTAAAAATTACTATTGTTTTGATATAATATATAATATATTAAATTACTAATATGATGCTGACAAAAAGCTTGCTATCATTTTTCTGATATTTGTGAAAAGTCTGCAAAGAAGTTTCACAATTTTCATGGATTAAATGCCTAAAACATCTGCTAAATTATTCCAAATTTACTTATGTCATCTCAATGATATAGTAATTTCAAATGTGTCAAAGTTTTAGTTTAGTATTGCATGCCTTAAATTACATTTATAAATAAATATAACAGCCTATATGTATGGCCTCTTAATTATCTCAATATTTATTTTCTATAAAATAGAAACAGTGGGCCTAGGTCACAGTAGCTGTTACTACTGTGAAAATACATGCAAAAGAATACCACAGTTGCTAAAAATGCTAAATATCCATAAGCATCTTCAGTTATTACTGCTATAATATTTGTCTTAGTATGACATCAGAAAAATAATTATTTGGTCAATGGCTATAAAGCAGTTTTATCGGAGACCATAAACAACTTACTTTATTTTTCCCTCAATCTATTGCTTATTTAAATTTAAAGCACATCCACTGAGTAAAAAGTTTCCAAAATTGGAAATAATTAACCAGTTTTTACTATCATTCCATTTAATTATTGAACATTTGAGCAATAAAAAACCAAGCAAGAACCAGTTCTGACAACCCTTCTTTTTAGTCAGACACCACAGGAGAACCTGAGAGATAAAAACGCAGTTCTTTTATATATATAAATATAAATTTAACAACATTGTAATCTCAAGGATTTCCCCCTCCTCCCCTCCCTTCCCTCCTTTCCCTCCTGCTCAAAGTTGTGTGTTTCAGTTTGGTGCTTAGCTTGTTTTGACTTTCCTCAAGGCTTTTGTTTATTTTTTTCACTATATCCCATATATTAGTGAAACCATTTGGTTTCTGCCTTTTTCTTTATGACTTGTTTCTGCTAATATGATTTCTTCTAAATACATCCATGTTGTTATGAAATCATTGAATTTGTCATTTTTAATTGATGAGTAATATTCCATCGTGTATATATACCACTTTTTTTTTACCCAGTCATCTGTTTTGGGGCATTTAGGTTGTTTCCATGACCTTGCAATTATAAATTGTGCTGCAGTAAACATCCAGGCACAGGCCCTTTGTACCCACATTGAGGTCTCTTTTGGGTAGATTCCCAAACGAGCAATTGCTGGGTCAAATGGTAGTTTCATTTTCATTAGCTTGAGGGTCCTCCCCACCCCTTAAAAATGCAGTTCTTAATGATGGCAGATGTCAAATCCCATTTCCACAGGACAGGTAAAGATGAAGAAATGGCTGTCTCTAAAATGTTCATAAAAAAGTGTTCTTCCAACAATGAGCTAGATAAATAAGCTATTGTTACTAACTACTAAGCTGGATAGAGAGAGGATGAGCACTAAAAGCTGCTAACAGGAGATTTGAGAAACTTAGAGGTTCATGGTCATGGTAGTGTCAACCCAAAGACTGAGCTAGACTTTCAATTTTAGAAGTAAAAATCCGAATATGCAAGAGTGTTAGCAAGGACCACATAAACAGCTCTAAAAATATCCAACAGAAATACTGGAGTATGGGCACTGAGGTAAGACTTATGTGAGTTTAGGTCTAATTGAAAAGTTTAAGAATACAAGTTATTGGTGGAGACTTTTCATGTCTCTATGACCTGATTCTCATGACCTGTACAACTACAGAGATAATTGAGTACATTCTTCTAAGATCTTAGAAGAGAGAGCTCTTAGAAGGGAGATTGTGACTTGTTCCGATTATTTGGCAATTTGGAGAGAAAGAAAAGAACTATGGCTATTAGGTTTTTGGACTGTTCCAGGATCATACAGTTCAGTGATTTTTTTTTTCTTTCTTTCAAGTACTCAGTTACTTCTCAGTGGAAGAAAAATCATTCAGTGTGTTCAAAGTAATTGTCAGGCAATTATGTTGTTTCAAATCTTTCAGAAGGTACTTTCCTGAGTAATTTAACAATTTGGGAGAAAAACTAAATTCAAACTCCAGATTAAATGTTAACATTATAAAAGATTTCAATCAGCTTTTAAAAGACAGTCTAATTATCCTTTATTTTCAACAGAGATCTTTTAAAGAAGACGGTTTTATACACAGATCTCCCTGCAGTCTAGAATGACTAAACTTGACATTTTTCAAGCTGAGGGCCATTCTAGTTCAGGATTTCTCTGTATTTTCATGTTTAAAAGATATAATATATTAAGTTTATGTGCTGTGTGATTCTGACTGTGCAAAGATAAAGGAAGAAATAGAAGGTGCTAGATGTTACTAAACGATTAGAACTTGAATTTGCTATTTAGGATTTTTAGAGTTAATATCATCACAAGAATAAAGGAACACAGGTTACATATGTTAAAACCCCACACTTGAGAAACACATAAGAACATTAGAGGTAAGAAGGGCGGGATCTTTGTGTTGTGATTTTAGTTAATCTTTCCCTGTTTTCTTGACAGAAAAGGAGAAGGTATTGGAGTATGGAGAGATGAAGTTGGAAAAGGATATTTGCAAGCAGAGCTGGAAGATGAAAGTTTACAGAAGTTATGGAAAATTGTGCAACCACAACAAATTACTGATATTCCCTTATTTTAAGACTTATCTAAGTCTAGCATCTCTTATAAAATTACAGCCATTCAATTTAAAATTTCCTTCGTGCCTGTAAGTTTCAGCTTATGAAGCAGCCGGGGCTAGGGATCGCGGTTTGAGTCCCGCCTGGGGTCCGTAGCGAGACGTAGTTCCAAAAAAAAAAAAAAAAAAAAAAATTGCTGGGCGTGGTGGCGCACGCCTGTAATCCCAGCTACCTGGGAAGCTGAGGCTAGGGATTGCTTGAGTCCGTGGTACCCCGGGCAACGAAAGCCTGTGGTTCCATGGGCAAAAATAGTGAGACCTAGTCTCAAAAAAAAAAAAAAAAATTCCTTCAAAGCAATGCATGCCTTCACTGATCATTTCTTGCAAGGAACACAGAAGTGAAATTACATAACAGAGTCCTTGTTGTAAAATACTCTTTAATGATTGGTTCTTCTCCTAAAGTGTCTTACCACTCATGTATGCTCAGATATAACCCTCTCTCACTATATATCTTAGTTCATGTTGAATCCAGAGCTTGTCTCTCCCACTGGATTTCTATCTCTCCTAGATCCACATGTTGATGGAAAGTTATTTTGCTTTTGCCCAGGATTATATTCCTTGTCTTTCATTCATCACTCAATATAACAAATGAGATTATGATATCAGGATCAAATACCTGTAAAGAGTAGAGGATATAAGGATTATAAATGCTGATAGTTTCAAATTTTTGCCCCCTCAGAAAGCAAAAGCATATCAGAAGATGGTATAGAGACCATATCTTTGGAGGAAATAAAAAACAAATGATTATATTTTGAGTATTGCATTCAGATTTATTTTGATCATTCAAAAATTATCGACAATTTTTCTTTGGGTTATTTGACATTTAATGTGGAATTAACACCAGAACCTCTCTTTTTAACTAAGTAGTTGAAAACTGAACAGATGTAAACAAGAACTTAGTGTGAGAGCATTTTGATTCTAGCTCTTTTGAGAGGTATAGTTTGAAAACCCTTTGGACACTTACCTGAAATATTTTAACTAAATCCATTAGATTGGAGTGCCACAAGAGACAGAAATAGAAAAAAAAAATCACTTCATAAAGCAATTATACACTTTAAAATAGCATATAAATCATGCATGTAAATGAAAACTAAAGAGAGCAAGTTTCCTCTCTTTCTTTCTTTCTTTCTTTCTTTCTTTCTTTCTTTCTTTCTTTCTTTCTTTCTTTCTTTCTTTCTTTCTTTCTTTCTTTCTTTCTTTCTTTCTTTCTTTCTTTCTTTCTTTTCTTTCTTTCTTTCTTTCTCTTTCCCTTTGCCAGCAGTGATTTGTAATCAAATCCTTTGCCTGAATTTGCTCAATTTACTTGCTGTGTCACAGATTTCAAGGTAGAAACAGTGTCACTAGGATTATTAAGTTTCTATTCAAGTCATTTTTCTGAAAGGTTCATATATGTCAACTTTTCTGCCACTTTCTATATATTATATTGCAGTTCATTTGTTATTCCTTTTTTAAAAAATTATTTGACTTTGAAAAGGAGGAGTAAATGGATTTGAACAGCAATGGTACTATAAGCAGCAACAAAGGTCATAGCTGGGTATTGTAACAGTAAATAAAGCTTCCATCAAGAAGCATCTAAGTCATATTTTTAAAATAATCTGATGAAAATATACATAATGGTTGATGTCTATAAAACACCTATACAATCTGTTGGAAGAGGAAGCCAATCAATCAGTGTGTCTTAATTCCCTTTTTGTCTCAATTTAAGGCAATAGCTTGTTTTCACAAGCAGTATTTTTCAAGTAGCTTTAGCAGAGAGAACTCTGGGGCAGAATGTAAAGGGATGGGGAGTTCAGAATCTGTAAGATGAGAGGGAAGGTAATATATGTGCAGTTTGATAAAAATCTCTTTTTGACTATTCTCATAGATTTACTTTTTACATTTTAAATAAATTTGTCCTGCACAATGCGTGAATCATTGTTGATGCTGAGTAATACCAAGGTAACATTAAATATATCAAATTCTATGAAATATATTTGGCAGATCATTATCATATCTACAGTAAATATCACTATTCAATGATCAGTCCTATCTCTCTCTCTCTCTCTCTCTCTCTCTCTCTCTATATATATATATATATATATATATATAATTTTACTTACTTCCTGGTAGTAGCCAACAGCTTTCTTATTTTCTCAACTTTGCTACATCAATCTTAATTTGAGCTAGATTTTTATGTCCTGAGAAAATTTTGCATTGGAATTTAGCCAATGCAGTCCCATAAATCATAGTGCCCTTACCTATTCCACAAAATTTTCCTCATCCAAATTAGAGTGATCTCAATTTATTATACCAAAACATTTGTGTTCATTTTTTTATTGCATTTGTTGAGTATTTTTCCTTGTTTATATCTACTTTCCCCTCTGTATACCCTTTCTCAATGCTTTCTCTGTTAGAGTAAGGTGGAATGTAAGGTAGGTTTGCTGAATTTAATTAATGCAAAGGAAATGGCTATCCTAGCAAGAGAAACAAAGTAAAAGCTTTCAGAATTCCCTCTACCAGTGAATAAGACTTTCATTGCAAGGTGTAGATAGAAAGTAGGAATTATGAAGGAGGAAAGAAATCCATTCATAGATAAATTACTTGAAAATAATTTAAAATTATTGAATTATTTAAATAAAATTTAAAAATCTATTTATAACTCAAATGATAGAATTCACCCATGTTTAAAATTTAAAAAATATATAGACAGAAAAACTGAAATTTCTGCAATGAATGGGGATTTAGAGATGAATAAATTGGTATATATGAATTATAATATTAAAATAAATAGAATATAACATCATATATAATGATTTTAAAAATATATTGTTAATTCATAAAGCATCACATAGTTCTATCATGATTAAATATCAAATACACATATATTATTAGATCTTATTTTCTGTAAAATAAGATTTTTCAGGATGGGAAATATTTAAAAGCTATGAAACCTTAAAGACTTGAAATTAGTTGGAGTCTGAATATTTGCTTAATTCAAGCCTTCTATTTTATGAACTACAAGTGTCCCAAGAATTGACAAAGTCAAAAGACCAATTCAAGTTATAATTGTAATGCAGAAGAGAGCTATGATCAGGCTATCTTAAAGTGAAATTAGTAGTCCCCAAGTTAGTTTGAAAGCTATGAATAGGTAAACCATACGGAAAATAAAATAGCAAGAACAAAGGATTTATAGTTAAGTCTTGATTTACATCTCTATCTCCAGCATATTTTAACTTTGTGAACATGGGTAAACATTTTTCTAATATTGGTTTCAAATATCACTGTATTTCTATAGCTTACTTATTTTAAAAATATGAGACAATTTAGGAGAAAAAAAAATAAATGATAGCACTTTTCTCCTAATTTGTTCAATTTGAAAAATGCCCAACCTGTAAAAGAACTGCAAGAGCTTTCACTTGTCTTTAATTTATATTTACCTGTTATTAAAATTCACAGATATATATGTATATGTATGTAATAGCGGAAAATATACAGTTAAAGACACAAATGTACAGATTGACATAGTCATAGATATAAAAATACATACATATATACACACGTATACAAAGTTGCTTACATGCAAATAGAGAATTGTCTTTTCTGCCAGAAAAATCTAAGAGCAGATTGCATACACAAGATTATAATGTTCAGGAGACAATGCTTATCTTCTGAGAACATGGGCTTTTAGACTTATAATCATGAAAACATCATTCCCAAGCAATTTAACACACATCCAAATTTCATCCTAATGATAACCATCTTAGATTTAAAAAAAAAAAAACCTTGAAATAACAATGCAGTTTATGATATTTTTCCCATCAAATCAATGATCAGCTGGAAATCTAAATATTATACTTAGTGTCTCTGTAGCTTATTGAATCTAGAAAGTTATTTTATCATGTTATATTTTGATACCCTTATTAGTTGTATTAGACAGTACCTTGTAGATTTGTTTGATTGTTAAATTCAGATTACATATTTATGTCAATAATATTTTAGATAATGTGCCCTTTAAATTTGCATCAGGAAGATTATATATAACTTAGGTTTGTCCTATTTGGGGATGCTAAGTTTGGTCACTTAGTAAAAAGAGGTGTTTCTACCACTATTTCCATTGCTAATTTTCCCCCTTTGTAACTCATTTGTAATCTGTGATTATACACTTTGACCATGAGGCCTTCACATCCCTAATGAAGGGCTTTAACTTCATGCCTTGAAAGGAAGGACTTTAACTTCTTTTAATGATCTTTATCTGTATCAGTTATCACATTGATGTTTAGAAATGGTGATTTTCTAATCCTATCACACCATCAAGTTTATTAGATTATATGATTCTGTAACTCATTGTTTTCAGTATTATTTTGAATTTCAAATTATTTCACATTGAGAGAGAGAGTCTATCAGACTGGTACTTCTGTCCTTTTCAAATGACCCTATTCATCCTTGAGTTCTTCTTTGGTTTCTGGTATAAAAATAAACTTAGGTCCACCGATTCTATGTTCTATCCCAACTTTGAAATAGTCTATTTCCTCATTTTGCCCTTTATATTGTAATGGTTTTCAAAAACCAAGATGTGGGGGTTGCGGGTGCTGCTTACCATTTAGATTCCATTTCTTTTGCATCCTTCCGTGACTAGCACTGGGAACTATATCCATATATGTATACATTGGTTTATTCATATCTGTTTATATAAATAATGCATTGTATTTCTAATAGGGGCTATGCATATGAAGTCATTGGTATATAAATATGTATTTATGTATACATTATATATGTGATTTCATATATATAGCTCCAAATAATATTTATCACAATAGATTTCATCTCGAATTTCCCCAATGTTTCCAAATGTTTACATCCTTTCTCTCACATAGGGAATTGATTCACAACAGCATCAATATATTTACTCCTTTGTTCTATCTTAAAAAATTGTTCAGGAATCATAAAATGATGCTATTATTAACAATAGTCAAAAACAATCCTATTAAATAAGATACAGCATTGCTTTAAAATTGTTTATGTATATAATTAAAATGTGCTCAAAATCTAGCTGTATTATGTATTCTAAATGGCTATATAATCAATTTGATACTATGTTTACTAGGTATTAATTTGGGGATTTGTTTTATCCCTTCAAATTAGTTCTTTTTGACATAGAGAATATTTGTATAGTTCAAAACAAAAATGCTATGAAAAATTATATCTAAATAATTATTATCCCTTTTCCTTTTCTCTTCTGCTCTCTTTTGGAAAATGTTTCATTCATTTGTGGCTTATCCTCCCTGCAGTTCCTTTTTGCAATAATGAGCAATGAATTAATTCTGAAGTGCTTGGTAAACTAGTTATTTGTTTAGCTGCTTATTTGTTCTATTTTTGGAATATGTAGCTTATCAAAATTGTACCAGTTATATGTGATAAACTAAATATACTTGTATTTGTCTTAGAGAATAAACATGATAGTAAATTAAAATGAAAAAATGAGTATAAATTGCTTAGAAGTGTATATACTAATGCATATTAAATAATACATCTCATTTGCTCATTTACACAACACTTTTACACAATCTCATGTATTTGATAAAATGTGAAACTCCCAAACTTACCCCAATTAACCCAACTTGAAAACCAACAGTATATTTTGCCTCAAAAATAACTAATATACACAATTACTATATTGCAATTATTTACCAATTCTAATGTACCATATATTTTAGTAGGTGATAAGTAGGAAAAAGTAGAAAGTTTCCTCAGATACTGCTATATAATTTCTTTGACTTCCCACTAATGCTGATAAAATTATTTATTAGAGATATTCTTAAAGATATGTGAAAAATGAATAAATGAGTTAATGAATTTCTAAATAGCAGCCTTCATGGCAGTGGAATTTACATTCTTTAATAAATAACTAAATAATATATGTATGCAAATTACCTCATCTTCAATTACACATTAAAAATCACATAACTACTCAGAGTCCCTAGAAGAGTTTGTGTGATGGTTTATTAAACTGATATTGACAACTGACTGACTTAACTGTTTTTTATTATTTTGGCACCCAGTGGACATGAGCTCAGATAACTACACTCAGAAATTTGCTTTTTTCAATATATAAGCCTATATTTCAGAATTAAAATCCTCAAGAATGCAAAGTAGTGTGCATTTTCACAAAGATGTCAAAATAATTTTATATATAAAATTTATATGTTGCTACCCACAAGATGGTGCTGTTTTCCCACCAGCAAACCTATAAGCAGTCATGTGGAGTATATATATATATATATATATATATATATATATATATATATATATACACACACATATGCACACAGTCACAAACTGCAGTATATAGAACAAATTGAGGAATAAGTTTCTATTTGAACTGAAATCACATAAATAACTATATAACTATTCTTAATGCCTGCCTTAGTCAAATACTCTTCTAAAGGATGGAAGTCTATTTCCTAATGCTTCAGCTTCATATAGACAACTATTCAATATTCTATATAAATGCATTTCATCATAAATCAAACATTTCCAAAACATATACTCTCAATTCTGATCATCACCCTACCCAAACCCATTTATTTATTTTGCCGAACTACCACATCTTTCCTGTTCTTGAACCTATACCTTGGAATCATCTTTCACCTATCTCTCTTTCTGGAAATTCTGGTGACTCTGCTTTCAAAATATTTCCATAGTCTCATACTTTAACGCCTGTTCTCATCATGTGACTGTCATTATCTTGTTCTTAGCCACCGACACCTCTCAAATGATTTCCTTGCTTCCATTCTCACTTACCTACAGTATATTTTTGCCCAAAAGCAACAAATTCTTTCAATCACCACTCAGATTATGTCACTATCCTGCTCCAAAACTACCTGGCAGCCCACTTTGCTCATAGTCAAAGTCCTGGTTCTCTGTTACACTCAGTTGTCAATTCTTATCAATCTCCTTTCCTCTTACTTTGGTCAAACCAGACTGTCTCCTCCCCCCCCCACCCCAATACACGAGACACAGGGCAACTATTAACTTCTGCTCAAGTTTTTCATTTTACTTGCAATGCTACTCAACTGATGATTACTTGGGTACTACAACAGTGTCAAGTTTTTGCTCAAAAGACACCTACTTGGTGAGAACTTAACCTGCTTCATCCTATCAAATTACTTCCAGTGTACTCACCATCTAACACACTAGATGACCTACTTTTTATAATTTTGTATTTTACCCACCCCATGTGGGCAGATGTCTTATTTCATTGATTTAACCAACCAAAGGTCTAGAATTGTGACATTCATAGGTGTTGAACAACTATTTGAATGGAATTAATAATAGCATTTGAAATGCACTCAATTTGTGGTTTACAGTGGACTTCCAATATAGACATATGAAAAAAAGATGCCAATCATATCATATAATTGATATCAATCTTAATTCAAAAGATATTTCCTTACAACTCCTAACATAAAACATATTTTCAATAAATAGCTAAACAGTAAACAAAATACTCATCTTTTAAGGTTGCCAGAGCTCACTGGATATTACACGCTGTAATTTGATGTAACACTTCCTTCTGTGAAAAAGAATTAGGATAATGCAGTGAGCCAAACTAGGTTTCCTGAGATAGGCATTTCTGTAACATAAATGCTTTTGTTGCAGAAGTGCATATATACTTTTATATTTTATTTCAGTTTTTGGTTTCATGTGAGAACATTTTAATATGGCTTTTATGCCTAGATTGTATATATGTAGTTGTGGTGGAATCAGATGTGGCTTAAAGAGTCAGTTTGTCTGATTCAGTAAGACATCCCTGTGAGAAGTTGATCCAGGATATGGAGATTACTAACATTTACACCAAAATGGGATTCCAAACCAAAACAACTTTTGGTCACACTCATTTCTGTCATAGTCTTTTAAATACAATTTGAGGCTAAAACTATATGTTGTACCAGTTTGTCTGTTTTTCTTAGTTTTACTAACTACTTTGGCTAAACACACTTGTTATTAGTTATTTGACTAAATTGAAAAATAGGTAGTTAGTAAGCTCAAAAATTAGTCTAGATGTCAAAATTGATTATGCAGTACAAAGCTCTTTATAAAATTCTAGGTTCCCATTTCTACTCACAGTCACTGAGGTCCCATAGAACAAAGCTTTGTTTGCAACACTTTCCCTCTATCTCCATCATCAAGGTGACAGTCCTTGTGAAGATGATGACCATGCTTAATTTCCATTTTTTTCCAAAGCAAGCTGTTGGGATGATTTTATTGAATACCATGAGTTTATAAGTTTTGTTTATATTTGACACACTTAAAATCTGTGAAAGTTAAAGTGCAAATCCTAAAGAAGAAACAAGCAAACACTGGTCTGTTTTCTGTTTTCTAGTGATCTATGTTACTAATTTCTAAATTTCAATCTTCAAATTCTTTGTTCAAAAAAAAAAAGATGGAAGAGGGGAGGGAAGGAGGGTGAAAGGGAGGGAGGAAGGAAAGAAAACTTCAAGTATGTCCTCTGAAAATTAAGATAAAATTTGCTTTATCACAATCCCTTCCATGGCTATTAATAACCTTTCTTATTCTGAAAAAATTAGTGCAGTAGTCAAACTAGAAGCATGTGTCTTAGGGTTAATTATTCAGTGAATAAAAGCAGTGCCTATTTGCCAGGTAATATGGCTGGATTGGGAGAACAGTTATGGCCATGGCTCCATCTGAGTTGAGAATCTATGAGGAGATAATTTTCTTATAATCAAATAAACCAAAATAATAAAAAATAAAATCAATATAGTCTTGAAAAATACTGTGGGAGAAGAAACTGAAGCTTAGTGAATGGGTGTGATGCAATCGGAGAACTCTGGAAGGCTGAAAAGGGGAACCTGAGTAAGAAATGATATTTGAAGTTTAAGGCTGGATCAAGAGCAATTATGGAGGGCTTAACCTTTGCAGAGATGGCCATCTTCCTAGGGAAATATATCTAAAATTACATCACTGTCTGGGTCATAACAATATAGATTAAATTTGTAAGTAACATTTTAATTGCCATCAACTCCATCCAAGAATGACTCCTTAAACTTAACATTTTAGGGGGTGGAGGGAAAGCTTATTTTTCATGCTTGTAAATAGAAATCTAAAGTTGGAATCAAGCATGAGCACAGAAAATTAATTCTCTCCCACCAACTGAAAAAAAAGTCAAGAAACTGCACATTTGGCAGGAAAATTCTAAACAACCTACAAGTGCCAGTATCAGAAGAACAATCTTTACACTATGTAGAAAATTGTTAGCTAATCCTTCTCCAAAAATTTAATTTTATAAAATGAAAGCAAGTTCTATGTTTTAGTTCTAGTAAATGAGTATGTACTCCTCTCAGATTGTTGGAAAATGTCAGTGAGATTTCAAACAAATTATTTCAAACAGATTTAGACTACAATCTCCCTAATATATTACTTAATCTCTTCATTTTTAGAGTGATTTAGGCTTTCTTAAAGCATGTTTGTATACATTATCTCATTTGATTTTAGTAGATGAAATATATAGAGAGAGAGAAAGAAAAAGAGAATTATACATAAAAATGTAAAATTTATGACAACTCCAAAACCCTCAAAGTGAAATGTGAATTGAAAATAAACCCAGTCTGTCTGGGGCCAGAGAAGTAAAATGAAATCAGATTTAAGATAATATAAAAGAGCAAAAGACAATGTACAAAGCAAAGGAAAAAGAATTGGGGCAAGTATTTATAAATCATCTAGTTGAAACTCTCCAATTATAATAATGATTATAATAACTTCATATAGTTCATAAGGTATTTTTAATATACATGAGATTTCCAGATTACATGCAGTAAGTGGTACACTGATTTGAGACAGTTCTTTTCCCAAGACCTACAAACAAATGATACTTTATAATAAGGCTTCCTCCCATCTGTCCACAAACATAATCTAAATACCTTGCAAGTATAAGCTCTAATTAAAAACAGGATGATACAAGGGCATTTTTGTTTAGGCCTCCACCATCAAATCTTATTAAGATTATACTATACTAGTTCTTAAACTCATCCTCCTTTTTGTGTTGGTTTTTCATTTCATTTTCAACACAACAGTTGGAGCAATCCTGCTAAAATAGTGATAAGGTCATTCAAGGTCAGATGTGTTGCTTCATTATAACTGCCATCTACTTGCCTTTCCCTAACCAGGGGTCCTTGTTCCTTGCTCCCTCAGTGTCTAATAGACAGCATTTCCTGAGAAGGTTGTGGGGCCCACAACAGAATAAAAATGGTCTTATTTTTCAAAATCAATTTCAGAACTAACAGTTTCAAAATGGCACAGGTTTTTGCATAGGATTTTGTGCAACAGCAATGCATTTCCACACAGTAAGCCAGGCTTGTTTAAGGAGTCTGATTTTCTGATCCCAGATTCCTGCATACTAAACTGTTCCCTGTGTATACTCCTTTTCCTCCCATCTCTATTACCTAAACTGTCAGATCTTTCTTCAAATATATCCACAAGCTTTCTTGCCCACTCTTTTTAATAGAAAATCCTCATATACATACCCTTAGCCATCTTTCTATCTTTCTCTGCATTATTTTGCTTACAAATATGAAGCAAATTTCTTCATATTTTTTTATAAAAACAATGTATTATAGTTATTTAAATGGATTAATTTTATCCCCCCCCATTAAATACAATTTCCAGGAAAGAATGTTGTTATTTTTTATTTTCAATATTATACCCCCTGCATGTAAAACAGTCACAGGTTGTTAATATATATTCTGAATAAAGAAATGATGGGATGTGGTTGAATTTCAGCAAAGGAAAATGCTAAAGAATTGTGCCTGAATAATCAGGGAAACTGTGGGCTGGATGCCAGGCTCTATCCATGCAGGAAGACTCTTAGCAATGATGGTGGAACAGCCCGAGGTAGCAATTCATTTATTCTAGTTTCTCATTGACTGAAATCTGTTGATAGAACTAGAGCCTTAAAGAGCTGATCAGAGCTGCTAGTTCCTCCACCCCTCTACTACCAGAAAATATGTCCCCCCATAGTTTGGTAGGGTGAGATTTTATACTCTTAACATTCCCATGTCTAGGATTCCTCACATCCAGCTGCACTTATCTACACAGGTATAGATGTGCAGTGTGCAGTCTGTCATTTTCCTTATTATGATAAGTTGTGAGTCCTAAATGTTTTATAAATATTAACCAGAATTTGTGGCTAGAAATAATGAATCGAAAATGAAAGTACTTGGATTATGTTTGTTGTTTCTCTATTGCTGCCATGAATGCAAGCAATCTAATTAGTCAGCAGTTACAGGGAATGATCTTAATGATGAGCCATAGACTATAAATCTTGAAAGAATAAGGGCATGGTGGGTTAAACTAATAATAATGAAAAAGTGATGAGATGAATTGGAAACATGGGCGAGGTCAAAACAGAAAATAATGAAGTGCTAAAAATAAATATATATGCATTATATGATATATAATATCTATGTCACCTGAATTTTACTTTTAAATTTTGTATTGAAGGTAGTATTGCATTGAAACATTGCATGTTTCAGGTGTCCAAAGGTCATAAGACGGGGTGGTTGGGATCATTATATCAGTGGGTCTACAATATTGATGATAACTGAGAAGGTCATTCCTTAAGGCTTTCATGAATTAAGAATTCAGAACCCTGCATGCAGGTATTCATTTAATAATAAATTTATCCAAGTACAAATCTTAAGACAGAATATTTGCAAATCATAAAACCAGTATACATTTTATAAGAACTTTTCTGAAGTAACATATGTATAAAAATGAAAAATGATCTTAATTTTACATATTTTTTTGAGAGCAATTGTCTATGAGTTTCTTGTATTTCTTCATAACTTGCAAGAGAGCAATTAACCTATTCCTATTATAAATGATATTTTCAAGAACTTCAGAAGGTAGAAATAGTATCTCCTCTGTAGATCAAAGCGCAGGTTATGTCTACTGGCCTGAATAAAATAGTTTGTATCTCTAACTTTGGAGTTCTCCTATAATATATTATATTAGGTATTATCTGAAACTTTCACATCACCTTGTGGGCACTGAGGCAACGAGATTGGTGGAAAATTTGTTGGTCTGCACATTGTTTGGTCTGTTGTATTATTTTCTCAGGACATTTTCTAGAAGGACCTAGAAGGAATTGTGTATCTTCTGCAACATTTATGTAATTGTAGCAGTCTTGCTGGTTAAAATCTCAGATTCATTTCATTTTTGGCAAACTTTATTCCTAGTGATTTTATGATATGTTCTTATGCTCATTGATTATTACCTTAATTTTAGTAAATACTTTAGAAATTCAGCAGGGATTGTTGTCAAATTTGTAAGACAAAATTATTGCCAGAATTTCTCTCCTTTTAAATGATTTTGACATTTCTTTATCTCCACCTTCCTATCAGGAGAACATAAATTTCTATGATGGCTCAATAACTTTTATAGACTTGAGTCATATATCAATATGTGACTAATTTGTCTCAGAGACAAAATTTTCTATCAGACTATTCTCAATTATTTCCTAGCAATCTGTTCATTGATGATATGTTTTAACCTTTTTGGTTATATTTTCTCTCTTCTTTCCTATTTCAAAAAGATCAGGCAATTCTTTGATAGGCTAGATAAAGATAACACGGGCTAATTATTTTACATTTATCATTCCCTATTTTATATACCTCTTGTTTGTATCTATTTTATTCTCTCTCTTAGATATGTTCTTTTAAAATTCAAATTAATTGTATTCAATTTGTATGGAAGCATTTTCCTTATATACACTATTACTTTTTTATTCAAGCCATCTGATTTCATTCAGTGAATATTTACTTAAAACATACTATACAGGATGTTATACTAGCTGTTGTAGGGGACACAGAAGGTAAACTCAGGTTAAATATAATGAGGGCAAAAAAGGAGAAACTCAACCAACTCTAACACAAAGCAGGAAAATAAGTGCATCCGACATTACTTGTGTCAGAGCATAGATATACAGTTATATCTTTGGAGTTCTCCCCTCTCTTTTCAGCCATATTCCCTTTTAGAACCTCAAATCATTTAATCAAACTTATCAGAACATCCTGAAAATCTTATATTCTAAAATCAGGTATTCATTTCTGAATAACACTTCTTTGGCAAGTGTCAATTTATGATATGACAATCTTCAGATTCTGCAAATTGTACCTTACCAATCAGAAGTAATTGTTCAAAATAAAATTGAGAGACAAACTAACATACAGTAAGTTTATGGATTTAGGTGCTCAGCAAATTTGTATTTCTATAGTGACTTTGTCTTGAGACCATGGACTGACCTTTTCTTTTTCTTTTTTGCTTACAATAAATTGGGAAGATGATCATTCATTCAGGGAAAGGTTACTGAGTGCCTTTTATCTCACTCACTATTTTTGACTAGGGATAAATAAATATCAACAGGATAAATAAAATAATATAGAGGTACACACTTTGCTTATCACAATTAATACCTTAAGCTATAGAGTCCTTAACCTAATCTACAGAGAATGTTTGCACTACTTCTAATGACAGAAAAAAAAAAAACATAAACAAGGGAAATTGAAACAAAACACACTGAAATGTTTGTAGGAAAACAGCTAGAATAAAGTATACGCAGGCAAAGAATAAAACATAAACAAGTGAATAAGCCAAAAAACAATAATAATAATAATAATAATAATAATAATCCAGAGAGCTCCAAGTGTTGTGAAAAAAAAAAAAAAAGCTGAAATACTGATGGAAAAATGTCATTAGTTGAAGAGGATGGCTAGATTAGGCCATGCTATAAAGATTAAAAACACTGAAGTGGTAAGAAAAGTGGGGGTTGAGCAGTATGTCAAGCTTCCAGAAGTATTCTGATGAACAAACCGCTTCCTATGTAGAGCACATCTCTCTGATGTCTTCTTACAGAGAGCAAAAACATAATTACTGTGATTTTTTTTCTGGATGAATCACAAGTGCAATCAAAAGGCTGAGTGTAAACCACTTAAAGGTCATGCTGTCACTTGGTACATCTCTCCCCCCAACTCCCACCAAGCTTTTCTAGGACTATTATATATATATGTGTGTGTGTGTGTGTGTGTGTGTGTTCCATTTGCATATTTTACCTATCAGTAGAATGAAAGCTCACAGAGAATGTAGAAGTTGTTTTGATGTCATCAAAATGAACTCAAAACTGCAGAGTTAGAGTCTAAGTGAGACTCTTTTAAAGATCAGATAAGTTTAGGGGGGAAAGCCCCAATGTGGTAACTGAAAAGAGAAAAACTCTGACTAAAATACAACTTAACACTCTCATGTACTTAAGTATGCCCCAAACGTAAAGCATGTGATTTGCTGATCTAATTATTTTCCCTTTTCAAATATATTGTTTTATCAAGAAAAGATGAGAGCTCATTGGGATTAAGCAGAACTGAGGGGAAACATTCTCATAAGCACGGTATCCCCTGCACATATACTGCTGTTTAAGTGTCATGTGCTGATATTTCTGAATAAACAGCACTAGAGCATTAAAGGAGATAAACAATACCCATAAAAGCATGTTCTCACTACTGACTGTACAATTTGCTCCCCCAAATAATTGAATAGCTGACATGAATTTAAGTGAGATATACTTCGGTGATACGTAATTCAAACAAAAAACTGAAGTTAAATTACAAGAAAATATTTTGGATTACTTCTCTGGTCCTTCCTACAGTTCCATTTAAGGGGAAAAAAACAGACTTTATGATATTGTTGATTTTTTCTCTTAATATTATACCAATGGAGCATATAGACATTCCTATCACTATCACTCTCAGTATTTATCATTTTTGCAAGATCAACAGTAATTCATAATACTATAGGAGAGAAACATATGACTTTTCTGAATAAAAAAAAACAAAAAAAATCTCTATGATTTTGAAGTTGGTAAAAGTTCGCTAAAATGTTAGCCAAAAAGAGAAAATGTGGATAAATTGAAGTATAACAAAATAATCAATTCCCGTTCCCCAAAACATACCATTAGAAAAATGATGAAAAAAAGGCAAGTGTGAAACATACCTATAGTTGAAGACAAGCCTTCTAGAATACCACGGTACTGTAGAACTTTCTGCAAGGTCTACAGTTGTGTAGTCACTATGGCAGCCTTTAACTCTACATGACTACTGAAGACCTAACACAAGATTAATATGGCCCGCAAGTAAAATTATGAATTTTAAGTAACTGAAATTCAAAATTTGACTTTATTAATTTTAAGTAATAAAAATTCAAAAAAAGCCAGACTACCACAGTGAACAGAGGGTAATGACCCATAGCTGTTTGGATGGCTACATTCAGAACTGACTTTATGATCTCTCTATATTGTAGCTAATGTATGTAACAAGCCAATTTTGGTGGTCACAATAGAAAAGTTACACATAATATAGAGATTCTTATATTCTATTATATTCTTTATTTTAACTCCACTCATGTTTCTTTTTTTCAGCCAACTGTAATATATGTTATTGGATAGTAAGACGTATTTTTCAAACAAATTTATCAAATTTATAAATTTTACTTTCTGAGGGATATGATGAGTAGTGAAGAAGAAAAAATGGTTAAATTGTAGATCAAACCTAGTAGGGGTTTTTTAAAGTGTGATTAAATGTGCAGGGATGGGGGTTGATCGTTGTTTATTTTCTATTAGGAAAAAAAAAAACTTTCAAGCTAGTGGGAGCCACTCTCATATTGAGGGCAATAGGAAAGAAGCATGTCATAAAAATCTCTCCACCTGCCTGGAATCACTATTATTAGTCGCTGCAGAACCTTTATTGGCCTCACCATTGTCATTAATTAAAAAATAAAAAAGAAGCAACTGGCTGGTCAATTTTGGCATTATGGAACTACTCTTTCTTTCTTTCTTTCTTTCTTCCTTTCTTTCTTCCTTTCTTTCTTCCTTTCTTTCTTCCTTTCTTTCTTCCTTTCTTTCTTCCTTTCTTTCTTCCTTTCTTTCTTCCTTTCTTTCTTCCTTTCTTTCTTCCTTTCTTTCTTCCTTTCTTTCTTCCTTTCTTTCTTCCTTTCTTTCTTCCTTTCTTTCTTCCTTTCTTTCTTCCTTTCTT